>CABHPP010144721.1:36572-79096 GCA_902168425.1 Peromyscus attwateri | reverse complement strand
AAAATGAGGTTGAAATGCTGAAACATGGTAGGTATTCTGAACCAAGCTGAGACATCAACAAAAGGGAAGTGTAAGCAGGCAGCTTTTATCTTTTGGATCAGCCAACATTCTAGTCATCCCTTAACTGAGATGTTTCTTGAGGCAAGAGATTGGAAGTGTTAACATTAGGACAATCCCAGAGAAATCTGGATGCTTAATCACTCTGTTTTCTCTCCTCTAACTGTACTTTATCTGGAAAATATTCCTTGGAGAACAATGGAAAACACCACTGCTCACCAGGTTCTGGTGCCTATCTAAGCTGACTGGCTACTTTGACAATTGCATGCTACAAAAACTATACTACTCAGGTAATATACACAGGAGATATTTCTTGAGAGCATTGACAGCAGGATTACACTATAGATTATTTGCTTGTAGAAGAAGGCTATGTTATCTTCAGGCAATAGACACACTTCATGGCTGACCAATGAGCCTGTACAGACTGAATCACTAACTATGAAATACCATGTGATTATGCAGTCTGAATTGACTATGATGAACTGAGAATTATTTGATCCACTGAACCATAAAATTAGACATGAGCAGCTGCATTTCATTATGAAAGAGGAGTTACATTTGTACAATCATAACAAATAGATTTGGAAAGCCTAAATACAATGCAGTGCAGGACGTGACCCTGTGTACCTCTCTTCTTGCTGTACTATATAGCGCCTTCACTCCATAATTGTGAACTCAAGGCAAGTATCAAATGACCAGTCAGATGAGCAAAAAGTTCAGTCTTGTGGATGAATATTCAGGGTATACTGCCATTAAAATGAGGTAGATAGGTTTTTTTGTTGTTGTTTGTTTGTTTGTTTTGCCTCTATCCAGACCTGGCCTTCAAAAACAATGACAAACATAAAATGTCTTCTCTTTATAGATATAACATGAAGATCAGATAATCAAGTATTTGACAAATCTGTATAAAACCCATGTGCATAGTGTCTATTTTCTTTGCCTGTCGACTTTAGCATGGGAGGTTTAAATATCCATGTACCTATAATCAGAATGTAAAAATCCATGTGCATACAATGAGAATGTTTGCTTCATGTACTACTTTCATTTTTCTACCTTTTTGGATTTATGTCACCAAACCAATAGGAATAAAGGGCAACAAATGTTCTTGATAGAGTGGCTGCACTTTATGATGAGACAGGATTAAGGCTGATATTAAACAATATGGGCAATCAGGATTATGATTTAAAATAAAGAGAATTTTCTGGTAGCATCTTTTAACACTTCCTTTACAGATAGTTCTAGGTAATGGAAAACTGCAACCACCTTAAGAATTTGATTCCACAGGAGTAAATAATAGTGCTACCACACTCATAAAATGCCCCACCCAGGCATAGTACTGCCATAGGATAACAACATAGAATGATAGGCATATAAACAGCTTGAACCAGCACCTGAAGTCTCCCAATTGCTCAGTTAAGAGGTAGAGGCTGGAGTGGTCTCTTTTTGGCCTGATCTGACTAATAAATTATAGAATCTCTATTTGGGTCTTAGATTTTGAGAACGCCTGAATCTCTGCTATCTGCATGCTTTGCTTGGGTATTCTATTGTCCTCTCAGTCCCGGTTTTAAAGGCTTGGTGTTGATATTTGAAATCTCCAGCTTCCCATTTGTCTCTGGGTGGAAGACTGTAATCAGAGTCATGAGTAGTTACACATAATTGAATACCTTTGTAGTCTAGTTCATTTCAGCTGTTTTGTAACTCATTTAGTATGCTGGCTCATGTGAAGCAATTGGCAGTTTAGAGCTGTTATCGCCAAGTTCAAGAGTTCTGTCTAGGATTGCTATGAAGTTGATCATTGTTGTAATGTTGATTTAGAAACCGTCTTCCTAGAATTCAAACCCATTTTCAGCCTAGCTAGGAGAAGGGGAGATATGGTAAGTTTTCCTAAAATGAAATGTTTTACATTCTGTGTTAAGATTTTTGTAGGAGACGATTTTCTTTAATGAACTTCTCCCTCCTCTCTCTTTCTTTTCCTTTTTTGCTTCTTTCCTTCCTGCATTCTCTTCCTATTGGTTCTGTGTATTAAACACAGGTCTCCCTGTATGATAAGCACATACTTTACCATTGAGCCATACCCATAGGCTACAGCATTTGTATATATTTGCTTTCAGTATTTTTTTTTGTAATTGGGCCAAATTGGATGTTCTCTCTTGGATCCACATTGGACACACACATACATGTAATATGTAGTGTACAACTAGGAGGTAAAGACTTGAGCAAAGGTGTAGTTACTAAATTGAAATGCATGTAAGTAAAATAAAAACTGTGAAAATGTATTGTCATCATAGGACATATGTCACCTGGCTCTTTTTCTACTTGTTAAGTAGAAAATACTTCCAGTGGGTTTTGGATAGTGTACCCACAATGTTGAAATAGTATTGTAATTTGCCATTGGGTTGTGTATCTCATTGGTCACCTCAACCATAAGAATTAAATGGTATTTTAAGCATGTATCATTGATACATGGTTGTACAGACAACCATAGCTGCTTTGAGTTTATGAGTGAAAGATCCTGCCATATTCAGAAGATACTGTTTTACCCCAGTATTCCCCAACCTCTGCCCCTTACAATATTTCTACCCCCTCTTCTGTGATCTTTCCCACAATGTGAGAAGAAAGGAAATAGATGTTCCATTTGTGGTTTAAATTATTTCTTGAATTGAAGACATCTTGACAAATTGTATCATGCACAGAAACTGGTGACAACAGACTGGGTATGACAAACTACATTACAGAGAATACTGAGGCAAATTTCATCCTGACACAGTCCAAGCTGCCAATAAGTCTCTTTTCGTGGATAAAGAGAGACAGGGACTGACCCGATTTCAAAGAAGTACACTCATATGCAAGTAAGAACTGCACATTTGTCTGGCTGTTGGCTAGAAAGCACCTGTCTTCATATGGACTTTGTGATTTGCTGCATATCTCATATTCTCCACAAGGCTAGCTCAGGCACATTCTCATGGCAATTATTTAAGATCCGTAGAGGAAACAAAAACATACAGGTTTCTTTTCAATATTAGACAAACATCATGTTTGTTTAACATTTCATTGGCTAAAACATTACATTGGCTAGACTAAGAATAAAAGTGTGAGTAATACAGGTCCCACCTCTATAAGAAAATTATGAAGTCACATGACTCACTAGCCATTTATAGGAAATGGCGAGGAAATCGGAACACTTAAAGCATCATCCTTCAATGAAAGGAGGAGAATAGGGTGTGTGGCGGACTCTGAACTCTTTTGCTAGAAGCTGGAGCATGTTTCTGTCTTACTGAAAGAGTAAAGAATAATGAAGAACAGGGAGCATTCTCAGATGCAGAGATGGAAGCATGTTTAATTTCCCTCTTCAATTAGAAACCTGGACATAATGGAAGTCATCAAAACCATTAAGTTTACTCCTAATTAAGCATCTCTCAGGAGAAAATTAATATCCTCTGCCTCTCTTAGGATGGTGTTTAAGAGTGTTCATTGTCAAGTTTTTCTTACATTAAGCTGCCTTTGTTTCCCCTAAGCACATTTTTCCCCTTGGCTAAACTAGAGAAAATCATTTGTTGATTCAAAAAATATTTCTTGACTAGGTATACAATGTTTCTTAAAAATTAAATCTCTTTTCCAGACATGCTTACCTGGAAAACAGATATGTTAGTTTGCCCAATATGTCAATATTTTTGCATGCAAATGCTTTTAGACATGAGGAAAAATTATTTTTAATATATTAATGAAAACGTTTGCTGTAAGAAGAAACTGAAAGACAGCTTCCATGGTTGACTCGCATACTCTTTCTATAGAACAGATCAGATCAAAGTCTTATGACCAGGTGCTCATACTGCATGGGATCCACTGTGACTCCTAGATCCTTTCCTGTTATCTTTGGACCCAGGTCAGTGTTCATTAGCTTGCTTGCTAAATAAGTCTTTAAGGAAAATAAAGATTGATGTTACTTTTCTTCTGAAGATAACACTTTATTTGGAATGGTAACTTCCAGTCTATTTTACAAATATATCAATTCTCATTTCCTGTAGATGGTCTTTGCTATGTTTCTTTTTTCTACTGTCTTCATTTTCTCAACCCTGATTAGGAAATGAATATTTTTAAAACAATCTTTAGTTGGGGCATGTATGTAGCTCATTTGCAAAGTAATTGTCTAATAAACACTAATGCCATAGATTTATATTCCTCTGATTTTCAGCATTGCAAAAAGAAAAAAGAATATTTTGTAAGGAAGGGTATAGACGATAGAAAAGCCAAAAGGACTAGGTTAGAGATTTTGAGGCTTATCTGGGACTTTCTCAGTGACTGTAAAAAAGCTTGTGCTCATAACCTAGTTAGCATAGTGCAAGGGTGGGAACACCCTAGGAAGGGGGAGTTTTATTTTAATTTTATTTATACATTTAACTTCATGAGTGCACTAACTGACTTTTGAGTACTGAACCCCATTGCATTTCTAGAATAAAAATAATGTGCAATAATGTGCTGTGCTAAATTATTTTTTAAACCATTCTTCTCTTGTATGTTGTGTGCTATAGTTTAGATCTTAAATTTTCCAAAGGCCCATGTAAGGATTGGTAACCATTCTAAGGCGTTACTGGAAGCTGATGGGACCTTAAAGAGGTGGGGCCTTATGTGGTGGAGTTAGATCACTAGAATCAAATATTGGGGCCCCAGCCTCTCTCCCTCTCCCTTCCCTCCCTCTCCTTCTTGGACATCATAAAGTAGTATCGCCTTCCATCAATTTTTTTTGTTCCACCATGATTTACTGCCCCACTACAGACCCAAAGGCAGCCAGGGCAATGGTCATAAGAGAAAACTTCTAAAGGAGTGAATCGAAGATCAACTTTACATCTTTATGATCTGTTTATCTCGGGTAGTATGTCACACTGATGCTAACATACTGTAGACTGGACTTCTTAGAATTTTTGTTAAAGGTATTCCCATCTACACTCGTGAGTGGTATTGATGCTCAGTTTTATTGAATATTTGGTCTGTTTTTGATGTTAGGATAAAGTGGTAATGCTGAGCAGTGTTTCCCTTTCTGTTCTCTAAAAGAAATTTTGTAGAATTGGTACTATTTATTGTATTTTAAAAAAATCCCAGTCACACTAGTTGAACTTAAAATGTACTGGTATTTTAAAGTAAGAATAAATAACTTCAATATTTATAGCACTATTTGGAGAATCTAATTTATTTTGAGTTTTTTGAATATTTTTAAGCTATAGATAAATTTTGCCTATGTTTTCCTATCAGTGTGCACAAAGATTTTAGGCACTGCTTTATCTTTTTATCTTCTTTTAAGTTTACAAGTGCCTACAGTTTTTGTCTCTATTTTATTTCCAATATTGGTAATAGATAACATCTTTCTCATTCTTTCTAGAACTTACTATTCTACTTTCTTATTTGTTCTTTTTAATTTTCTTCTTCCTCTCATTAAGTATATCCTGCTCTTGTATGGTTAAGTAGTAGGAAGGTAGGAGGAGGAAAAGGGTAAACTCATCTCCAGTCTGAACACACCTAAAGTACTGCTCTTTTGGTTTTCTAGCCTTCCTATTAGTATTTATCATTCAACATCTTAATTATATCCAGTTAACATCTCCTTTGGGATTTTGGTGATTTGGGGATATTTAGTGAGTTAAAAGGTACACTTTTACTGAATACTCCAACATCCTAAGTGATGTGCCCATTCATGACATGATTCTCTAAGCCTGGAGCAAAGTAAGTGGATTCTCAGAATACCTGGCTTCACACTGGAGGAGTATTCCTTAAAGGACAGTATATATCAGTAGTGACTTGTGCTATACTTCTATTTAGCAGAGTTCTAAGTGATAAATATCATCCAGTAGCTTGGTATGGGGAGAAATGCCTCAGCAACCATTCAATGCAGAGCCTAGTATGTCTCAAGTGAGTGAGATACAGGCACAGGTGTAGGCACAGATGTAAATAGGCTGAGTTGTATTGTTTGAGCTTTATCCATAATGACTGGGAAATCATTTTTTAATCAGATGATTCCAGAGACTTTTCTAGCCCTGCTTTGTTAAATAAACTGCAGAGTACCGCCAGAACAAGTCACTTAATAGATTATTAATATTTGAACACCTTTCAGCTACCACCTATGTAAAAGAAATGTCTACCATTCTTATCCAAACCTTGCTCCTAACTGTCAAGCACGATCTGACTCACCTTTCTATCATCCTTTATCTTATGACTTTTGTATCACGCCTTTGATAGGGTTAACACACAATGTGTATTGTTTGACACTGTACTTAAGTATTTCCCATTAAAAATTTATATTTGCCGGGCGGTGGTGGCGCACGCCTTTAATACCAGCACTTGGGAGGTAGAGGCAGGTGGATCTCTGTGAATTTGAGGCCAGCCTAGTCTCCAAAGCAAGTTCCAGGAAAAGCACAAAGCTACACAGAGAAACCCTGTCTCAAAAAACCAAATATACATATATATATACATATATATTATTTATTTATTTATTTATTTTGTGGATGGATGTGTGTCTGGAGCGTGTACGTATGTACGTGCGCAACTTCATCTGTCTCCTATCACCTTAGATTTTGAGATAGAGTCTTCCACTGAACCTGAAGCTGACTGTTTTGGCTTGATTAACGGACCACTGAGCTCCTTCAATCCTCCTGTCTCTGCTTCTCCTCCAGCACTGGGGCCAAAGGTACATACTACCACACCCAACTTCTTTGTGGGTGCTGAGGTTCTAAACTCAAGTCATCATGCTTGTGTAGCATGGGCTTAACACATTGAGCCATATGTCCCCCCCCCTACACAATTTATCTTGAAGTGGTTGGTATTTTTTTCATATTTCTTAAGTATGTATTTCATTAGGCATTTGGACAATAGCTATTAGAAGCTTTAGAACTGTCATAAAAATGGGAATCAAAACTTCAGTTTTTAATACTTCAACCAAAATACTAATACTCAAGAAGTATTAAATCACTAATATCTCTGAACATTTAAAGTCACTGCATGTATTCATTAATAATGAAATTTCAAAAGAGAGAAATTGTGAAATTATTCATAATAAATACATATTATATATTCATGTATGTATACTGTTGTATAACTAACAATGTACTAGAAAAGTGTTTTTTGTAGAATGATGTTCTGATATATACATAAAACACGTATGTGTTGTAACTATTCATACATAGTACATTACATCTTATTACTATGTGATACTTTCACTTTTACATGTGATTTTTATATATGTTAAAACAGTACATATTTCTCTACGTTTATGACTTATATTTAATTCTAAGAGCATGTTATAAATAACATATGCAGTGTGATCTCTTCGTGCTGAGTTACATGTACATCTAATCAGTGAGGAGAAAGTGCAGTCCACAGCTAATGATCTGTCCTCCTGTAAGAGTTACAGCTCAACTTTACCTGTCTTATGCTCTTCTGTTTTTTCAAATCTATAAAATGTCTATATAACTCAGAAATCAGGAAAAATACATCATATAAAGAGATAATTTGCATGGAAATAGGGAAAATGTCACTTGGTTCATGTTTTGATGCTTTATCTTCTCATATTCATTCTGACATGGATCCTTCTTCCTCCATAACAGGAAATAGAAAGCAGTGTTAGATACAAATAAAACTCCTATTCAGACAGGTTCTATGCAACTTGATTTTAAACTGTGGGCTCTCCGGGCAGTGGTGGCACACGCCTTTAATCCCAGCACTCAGGAGGCAGAGGCAGGTGGATCTCTGTGAGTTCAAGTCCAGCCTGGGCTACTGAACTGATTGTATCTGCTCTGTTTCAGAGAAATTCAATGTCTGCTTCTAGTTTTCAGGAACAAACTGTAAGTAAGAGAGTAAGTTCCAGGAAAGGCTTCAAAGCTGCCCAAAAGAAACCCTATCTCAAAAACAAACAAATAAACAAACAAAACAAAACAAAACAAAAAACCCAAACCCCAAACAAACAAACAAAACAAAACAAAACAAAACTGTGTGCTGCATCAGGAGACCCACAGACAGTCCTATACTGACAACAGTAAGCACATATCCCCAGACCATCTTGCTTCCAACCTTTCTATAGCTGCATCAACGTGGAAGGCTTGAATACTGTCCATGGAGCATAGTATTGCATACTTTCTGATCACCCATGAAATCCCATAGGGATGGAACAGAACATGGAGGAGAATTTCTTCCCAACACACACTCTTGGTAGAGATGCTTACAGGAGAGGATGCTGCAGCTCAATATTAGTAAAACACTGTAAAGATTCTGCCAGGAAACTTGAGTGTAAGTCCTGTTCATGTGGGTCACTAACAAGAGAAACAGAGGGAGTTTGTTTGCTAGCTTCAAAGACTGGTGGCTTCTCTCCTGAATGGGGTCAGTCACAGGGAGGACATAGCAAAAGCAATGTTAGGTGACTGCTTCAGGCCTGGAGTCAGGCTACTCTCATGTTTGAGACAGTTTGTTCCTGAAAACTAGAAGCAGACATTGAATTTCTCTGAAACAGAGCAGATACAATCAGTTCAGCATGTGTTTAAAACTATACTAGGTGCACATTTGCGAATATCTACTTATGTCTTTCGGCCCCCACCTCCCTTTAACTTATGACTCCTCAAGGCTATAGAACATTGAAATTGGGCTTTCAATTGATGTGGTTAAAGAGAAAGAAAACCCCAGCCTTAATTATATTAAAATCTAGGCAGAACTTTGTTTTAACTAGTCCCTTCTTCAACTTTTGTAAGCCAGATGTTTCTCTAATAAGTCTCATGAAAATGTGCATCATATACAGGTCTTATATTTTGTGACAAAATGTCTTTTGCTTTTATCCTTTTTGGCTAGAGATAATAACCTATGAGTAACGTCAACACAAAGGAATGAGAAGTTCCTTCTGTTTTGATGCTTTTCCTCTAAATGAGCTAAGCAAACAAGGATATGACAAAGAGCATGTCTCACTAGGGCCAACTTGGTAGCAGGCCACCTCGACGCTATTGATTTTGCATTTCCAGCTGGTTGTCTCTGTCATTTTAAAAGAAGGTGCTGTGCAAAGTCTTTACAAACTCCCTACTGCTTGCTGAGGTGGACAAAAAGATGCAAACTCATAGAAATACGCCAAAGAATATAATAGTCTCTACAGAAGATCTGGCCGAATCAACCAACAAAAGGTTCCAGCTGTGGAAGCCGTGTGGAACAAAGGGAACTCTTGGCCTAATGTGCAGTGCATGCTTCTGACGTTCCAGTTCAGGGAAGGAATAAATAAAGCTATTCCAAAGCCTTTGACCAGATGTGTCTGACATAGTCTAAATGTGTTTGCACAAAACCTTCACTATCAACACGAGTTGCTCTTATATCAGGGGACATCTGTTCCTGAGGCCAATGGGGGAATGTTTGCATCCATGATCATGGCACACACTTGATCTGGTGGCTACTTTGAAGCCTGTTTTTCCTGGCCACTGCAGTTCTTATTAATCTGAATGGCTCTAGATATATGTGGATCAATGGTTTATTTAATTCAGAATCTAAATGCTTTTGTGTCATGGAATCAAACTCTATCCAATGGTCAAAGACTTAAAATTTCCATTTGTTTTCCAGGAGCAACTGTGCGCATTCCCTGTAGCTGACTTGACACTGTTAAGCCTGGACACACTTTCCATCTGTCTTTGACTTAGATTGTTCCTAAGGTTGGCTATTGATCATCATTCTCACATGAATCCTTCATTACTCTAATTGGAACCATTTATAAACACATTCCTTGGACAGATGACAAAAGATCCATGATAGGCAACTTTGTATTCAAAACAGCTGTCCACTATGTAAATCAAAAGCTGTTAAAGATTGTATTGAGCTGAGAACAATTATGTAAGTTTTGAGCCTGTTATGAATTAAAGTGGCTGTATTGGAGCTTACGGGATTTGTAAAGAGAGTCTTTCTTTTCAAGAATGCCAGTTCAGATTCAGCCTAGGCCCCTGACAAGGAATATCACAGGAAAATAATGGAAGTCATAAAACACAAGTTTGTGCTCACAGATGGGTTTTTAGGGGAGAGAGAATGCTTTCAGAAAGTAGCATCCTACAGCCAATGTACTGACTATCTGAAGACTCGGGGTCTGACATTAATTAACTAAATTAAGGGCTACTTAGAATTCATTTTAAATACCAGGCTAAGTTCAGCAAGTTTACAGATTTCTTTTTAATTTAGTCTTGTTTATATTCACAAATGCTGTTTCCTTCCTCACTTGTTATATAAAGATGAGATAAAAGGAAACTCAAAACTGATCAGCTTTCATAGGACTCTGGATATAACTATTGTTTATTGATTTATACATGTCAATAATTATTCTAATCACTGTAATGACTATGGTTATTGGATGATTTAACCTTTACAATAACTACACGAGGTGAGAACTATTATTACTCTCATTTGCAAAGAAACTAAGGCAATAAGGTCAAATATATTTCACCCAATGTCAAGTAGATCATGGGCAGACCCAGATTATCCAACTTAAAAAGTTTCATGAAAGATTCAAGAAATGCCAAATCTTAGTCTAGGGAATGAATGGTAGTTTCCAATTTTCTGCCTCACAAGGATAAAATACATAGATAGTTGATTGGTGGAAGATCAACAGGAAATGCTAACATTTTCTTTAATCCTTGGAGGACTGCATTCTTTCTAATACTTGTCCTTTCTCATTTAATATCCAAATTTTAGTATCCACAGTTAAAGTTGTTTTAATAGCTCCATTCATAGCTGCAGGAAGGAGGGGCTGGATGTTCATCTCCATGCCCCTCATTCTAAGTTATACTACAGGAATATAGAGGATTAGATAAGCTTTGGGACACAAGTGGTGTCTTTCTGGGCCTGATTCTGAATGTAAGCTGTGTGTATGGAATCAGTATCTGCTATAAAAGAAAGTCAGTGACTCTGAGACCCAAATTACTTACACTGAATTTTATGTTTGTGACATAGGACGAGATTTGCTTAGAATTCACTTAAACATCAGAACTGGTTAGTTAGTTATAATTTGTATTTTGTGGGGGTCTAGGTTTGCAAAAGTGTTCTTATGTTTGGCCTGTCTCCCATAGCAGATAGGCAATGGGCAATGGGAAATTAATCAACTCTGAAGTAAATGATATGAGGATAAACATCCTGAGGGGTGTGTGTGTGTGTGTGTGTGTGGTGTGTGTGTGTGTGTGTGTGTGTGTGTGTGTGTGTGTGTGTGTGTGTGTGTGTGGTGTGTGTGTGGTGTGTGTGTGTGTGTGGTGTGTGTGTGGTGTGTGTGTGTGTGTGTGTGTGTGTGTGTGTGTGTGTGTGTGTTGTTTTGATTTGAGCCAATACTATAAGGACACTGTCTTAGTTTCTGTTCTATTACTGTGAGGAGACACCATGACCAAGGCAACTTTTAAGAGAAAATATTGGTGGGGAGGATGGCAGCCGGCAGGCACAGTGCTGGAACAGTAGTTGAAAGAGCACCCTGATCCACAAGCAGCAGACAGCTTTCAGAGATAGATAGATAGATAGATAGATAGATAGATAGATAGATAGATAGATAGAGACAGAGACTGAGCGTGACTTGGACTTTTGAGACCTCAAAGCCTATCCCTTCTCCAACCAGGCCTCATCTCTGAATGCTTCATAAATAGTCCACCAACTGGGAAACAAACATTCAAATATATTAGCCTGTGGGGGCTGTAGTCATTCAAACTACCACAGACATTAATTCAGTAGTTTTTATGCAGCTTACTTATGAGCATGAAAATGTGTGGGATATTTCATTTGTCTTAATGGAGTTCTTCGAGGATTTAGAAGGAAAAAGACTTGAAATAAAAAAGAAGATGCATTCTATTGCTATCTGTCTTGTATTCACCATTGAATCTCTGTTTCATTTTTAGTTCTCTTGCCCTGATTCATAAATAATCATACTCTCTTGGCACTAGGAATTGTTTCTCTCAAACAAGCCTCATTATAAATGGCATTTCTATTTGTCTTCCTGAAGACAGACTTCTGAACATGTAATTGTAGTCATTGATTCCATCTACTTATTAGCAGTGCCTCTTGCAAACCAAACACTGGACTGAGAAGAGAGGCCAGAGCTCCTGTCTTCAAAGGGCTGGGATGAAGATGAAGGTCAGGTAGTAAATAAAAAAATATAAATAGCTCACAGTGTCTTTTTTTTTTTTTTTACAAAACGTTAAAGGAGA
Source organism: Peromyscus attwateri (assembly GCA_902168425.1). Classification (NCBI taxonomy): domain Eukaryota; kingdom Metazoa; phylum Chordata; class Mammalia; order Rodentia; family Cricetidae; genus Peromyscus; species Peromyscus attwateri. Next base: position 66,863 of record CABHPP010144721.1, on the reverse strand, counting down.
TGGAAAAATACCTATTTGGGGAAAAAGGGAAAGGATGGTACTTAAGTTAAATATTAAATAATTTAGCAAGCATGTGAGTGAAAAGAAGGTATTCTAAACAGCATCACTGTGAACGTATCTTCTTTAAAATAGTGGTACAACTTAAAATGTACATTTGGTATAATGATTTCCACAACACTGATGTAGTGGAAGTGTGTTAACTATGTGGTAACTACAATCAACATTTAATCTACAGTTTAAGGAGAGGCAGGAAAACCATCCTGTTACAGCATCTACATAAAACTGTGCCAAAGGCTAAAAAACATTGAATCTCTAACAGTCTCATTAGTCCATAATTTCTTAATAATATTATGTAACAAAATACACAACCATAGTGGCTCACAGTAATAAATGCTAATTTTCTGTTCCCATCACATCAGGTCAACAGGGAGTCTGTTAAATCCAGGCTGAGCCTGACTGCATTTGGCTCCGTAGGCTGTGTTTGGGAGGTGTGGCTGCTAACATATATAGGTCTCATGGAGAAAGAGTACTTACAGAGAGCAAGCACCAATCAAGCACATGTCAAGCTTTGGCTTATGTCATCACCCACTTACCCAGCACTAAGTCAAAAGTCAAGTATGAATATATGAAAAAGGATGAAATATTTGCCAAAAAATGATTCATCTACCACAATAGTTGTTAATAAGCTTTTAAAAATTAAACATATAAGTAGAATCCAATTAATCTATATTTTCCAATCCCTAAGTTCAATAACTTCATAAAAATTGCACAATGCACTTATTTGAAGCTTGCATAAGGCAAAAAGAAGGGTCAAATAATCTGTACAGGATTAACTGAAACCACCCAGAGCTGAACAAATATTGTGAAAGCATATCTAGGTGATGGTGGTCAGTGGCAATTCAAGAATCAGCTCACCTTTGAGCCTTTATGTTTTATGCTGCACTTTTCAGGCCCACTTTAGAAAATACCAAGAAAGGAAAGAGCTAGGTATCATGGAGTTATGACAATCTAGAAGAACTGTTTTTTTCATTTTTTATTTTGATAATGTTATTTTTGGTTAAAATCATTCACCCTCATTGACTCTATGTACCAACTTATTCTCTCACAAAGTACTTACCAGTGCCCACTGTGTGCCAGGCTCTGAACTGGCTGTTTAAATCACGTCTATATAAAATCTTTCCAGATTGAAAACTTCCATTGCATGGTTCTATAAAATTCTACAAATCCCCAACAGTAAAAGAAATGTAGAAAACATATCTTACAACCCTGAGCATAGTGCATGAATATAAGTTTAAAGATGTTTTCAAGAGAGAACATCCCTCAGGGAGAGGCATAAACTGCTTGCATCCATTGCTTAAAACACTCAGTTGTTGGGAACAGAGTTCAACATTCCAATCATTTCTTTAAGGAGATATTTCATTGGCTTACAATTGCTTTGACTTCAAGTTTCAAAGGAAAAGCAGCTAATCAAGATGTAGTTGCTGATCACGAGGCTCAGCAGAACTCTCTTCAGATGGTACTAATGATCAAACATAGGTTTCTGCAGATGCCATGCAAACTTTCCATCACTGAAATCTGCCCTTACCTCCTTTAAGGACTTTTCACACACATCAGCTTGGATCTGCTAACTGGGTGTTCTCAGAATGGAGTTTGCCTACTACTTTTCAGGACTCTGATCTATGTATGTATTAATATAATATGGCTGATTTCTCTCCAAGAGAAAGCATATTTCAAAGATGTTTCCTATAAGAGTTGGTTTATCTGGGCAGAGACATACAGAATCAATGGATTATTAAACTGAACTAAGATTGAACTATATCCATAATCCTTTTTGAGATACTATACAGGTTCACTATACAATGCATTCCACTGGTTTCTTTCCTTTTATATAGCTTCAGTTGGTTATTAATATCTCTTAGTGAAAGCCTCAAAATTTATGCCTTACTCCAAGCCCTTTGTGATGTCTTTATTTTTTTATTAAGAAAATTTTTTCATTCATTTTACACACCAATCAAAGATCCCCCTCTTCCCTCCTCCTACCCCCCACCTTGCTCTCCCAGCCCACCCCCCACTCCCACAGGAAGGCAAGGCCTCCCATGGGCAGGCACATCCAGTAGATGCAAGTCCAAACCCTTCCCCCTGCCTCAAGGCTGCATGAGGTGTCCCATCATAGGTAGTGGGCTCCAAAAAGCCCACTCATGCACCAGGGATGGATTCTGATTCTCCCGCCAGGGGACCCCCACACAGATCAAGATGCACAATTGCCTAGTCCAGTCCCATGCAATCTCCACAGCCATTGATTCAACTTTCATGAGTTCCCACTAGTTTGGTTTGGTTGTCTCTGCAGGGTTCTCCATCATGATCCTGATGCACTTGCTCATAGAATCCCTCTTTTCTCTCTTTGACGTGACTCCTGGAGCTCTGCCTGATGTTTAGCTGTGGATCTCTGCACCTGCTTCCATCAGTCATTGAAGAAAAGCTCTGTGATTAGTTAGGGTATTCACCAATCTGATCACGGGGGTAAGCCAGTTCAGTTCAGGCACCCTCTCCACTATGTCTAGTAGTCCAAGCTGGGGTCATCCTTGGGGATTCCTGACAACTTCCCTAGCACTGGGTTTCTCTCTATCCCCATGATGTGATGTCTGTCTTATCATCAATCTGAGAGCTACTTTTCAGTCAGAGAGATGAGCATTGACATTGAGAATCTTCTGGCACCATGATTAATCGTTCCCCTTCATTATCTGCCATTCTCCCACCTTAAATTTGCAACTTGACTTTGAGAGTGTGCTGAGCATGCAACCCATGCTACATCTCTACAAGTTTCATCGAAAAAGAAAGATAAAATTTCTCCGCTACTTACATTCACAAAAATTCTATTATGATTTGTTCCTATTAATTTAGTTATATTTATGTGACTACAATGCACCAAAGAAAATAGTAAGTGTTGATGTAGCATAAGGTTGAGGTCAAATATAGTTGCAGACTTAATAAAGTTACCAGAAAAGGTCAAATCTAAAAACAATCCACATGGAGACTTAGGAAATACAGAAACAGTGCATACACAGTGGATGTCTGCTTTGCTAAAGGTCTGAAGCACACTTACAGATGACTTGGGACACTTTTTCTTGGCTTTATAGTCTTTCATTTCTGAATTTAACACCTTCCAAACCTTCATCTTCCTTTTTCAGTGTCTCACTTTAGGTCTCAAATAGAGAGAATATTATGATTATGGGTTAAAATGAAATGATTTTTATTCAGTATGGTGCTTCAAGTATGGAAGTTTCCCAGAGGTTCATGAATTTGAACACTTGGTTTCTGGATGGTGGCACTATTTAGGGAGTTTTTAGAGGTGTGGCCTTGTTGGTGGAAGTTTATCATGACAGGAGGGCTTGCGAGTGTAAAGATTGGCCTTGTTTCCAGTTTTCTTTTTTTTGTGTGTAGTGCTTTTAGTTTATTATGTAAAATCCTAGAATCTTGCTCCAACTGCCACACCTGTCTGCATCCTACTGTAGTGGTGATGGACTCTTAACCCTCTAGAACCATAAGCCTCAATAAACCGTTTCTTTTCTAAGTTGCCTTGGTTACTGTATTTTATCAAAGCAAGAGAAAAGTAATTATTACATTCATCCATCAATTTTTTAAAAAATAAATATACTAAATTAAAATGTAATTTTTTTATTTTAAGCAAGATATTAAGAGTCCCACAGAGAACCTGTGGTTGTCACTCACTGATACAGTGGTTGACATAATTAGTTCATTTACTAATTAAAGGCATGGCCATTTGTAGCTCAGGATGTATGAAGTTGAACTAGAAATGGCTCTTGTTCAAGTTAGTGCTTAATACATAGTATGTGGGATGAGAGAGTGCTGAGTGAACACACACTGCTAATCATGCTAACAATAGGCGCATTCCTCTGGCAAGAATTGGTGAACTTTGGGAAACAGTGACAGAGGAATAAAAGTTCCACACTTCCCTGGGTTTACAGAATGAGTTAGAAGGCATTTTTAACTCATTGTGTACTGGAGAAGAAATAGAAAATGTTTTATTTCCTGATCTCAATATTTCATATCAATTTCATATGTACTGAATACTTTTTTTTCTTTTTTGTTATATGTATGAGTAATTTGCCTGAATGTGTGTCTGTGCACCACTGTGTAGCTGGTACCTATCTAGACCAGAACATGACATTGGATCCCCTGGAACTTGAGTTATAAGTTGCCATATAGTTGCTGAAATTCAAACCTGGGTCCTCTGGAAGAGCAGCCAGTGTTCTTAACCACAGAGGTGTGTCTCCAGCCCCCACTGTGTGGTTTTCTGATATTCATCTGTTCTTCAGTAACCATGGCCATGTTGTCACATGGAGACATGAGAAGAAATGTGGGCATGATATGACTGAGAGGAGGGAGGAATACTGTGGGCTTCATTCTCCTCATCTGGTTCTCTTCTACCTGCACCAGCTGTAACATGATGAACAGTCATTATTACATCACATAGTTACCAGTTTCCAAGAGTTGACATCACTAATTCAGAGCTCAGTCCCTGCAATAAAAATTCCCCTAATGGCTTATGGATCATGTTAAATTATCTGTGACTATTCAGGTTCAAGTGGCTTACATTCCAAAAATATACTTCTAAAGAAATTTCTCTCATTCTCCTCATTGTTGAACAGATCTCAACTATTTCATGCTCCAGTAGATGCACATTCCTATTTTAAGTACATATCTGGGTAGCAGATTAAGAGAAAAGGCATAGAAGCTAAGTTCAAACTTGCCAAAGGAGATTCCTTTTAATTTGATCAAGTTTTCCCCATGTTTTCTCAATAATGCATAAATGAGAATGAGATCTTGACCAAGCTGAGTTTCTATGCACCCCAATGTGTTTTGTATACAAATCGCAAAGCCAGTTCTTCTACCGTTCCTTTGATCCATCTACGGCTTCTCTTGCTACATCACCGGTTGAGGTAGGTTCCAGCTGTAGAAGGGCCCAGCTGTTCATCTGGCAGTCATTTGAGCACTGGTGTTAAGATGTAGAGCTGCTGCACTTCACCTGCTAGACTCTTTCTATCTTTGTAATTGTATTTCCTGATAAGAGTGAAGCTATAGTAGGAACAGATGTTCTTAAAATTAAAAAGGAGGGCAAAAGGGTTGAAAATCAGAGAATGTGTGTTAACTGAGAGGGGCAGGAGTTGTTCAAAATGAAGCTGTATGTTTGGGATTTCGCAGACATTCTTGAGTAAATTAATTTGAACTTTGGATTCTAGAAATATGTTTCTTTTCTTTCTGCAACAGGAAGGATGGAGTGGACACAGGAGCAATGTGTCCAGTTACACTTAGTGGGTATCCTCATTTCAACTGGTTCCATTTCAGGGCATCTCAGGAAGGGGTAGCCACTGAACTCTTTCAAAGAGACATCTCCTACTCCAGAGAGTTCTTTCTTGAAATGCTCTGACTATGGCCTACATAGGATGAGTTTGCTGTCAATCAGATTATGGTTTCTGGGCTATCAATAAAATAGCATATAGTACTATAAAATAAAGTAAAAATGTAAAATAGAACAAAAGTTCCCTTTGTAATCATCTAATCACAAGGTCCAAGTCTCAAATATTTATCTTCTTCACCTATACATGTTGGTTCCATCCATCAGTTTTATCATGAATTTGGCTTAACACTGAGGATACATCTTGTCTTTCACCACACATGATGGTTTCCAGATGTTCTGATTAAATAATGGGGCTCTCCTGTAGACATAATGGACCATAGCAGCAAAGTAACTCAGCAAAATGAGCAAACCAGGCTCTGCAAATGATCTTAATTATTTTCAACTCTGAGGGAACAGAACAGCACTGAGTAATACAACAAACAGTCCTTTGAAAGAGCAAACAAAAAGCCCTAGCAATTTACATTTAAGTTAAACTCACTCCCTGCAAAGTATAATGTGTTTAGAATAATTCAGGAGGAAACCTAGCACTATGCCATTTTCATAATTGGTATTCTATGTCAAATCTTGAACAGTAAGTAGCATATAAATCATAATGTTAATAGTGGTCTGTTTTTCAATTTTTAATGATTTTGTACTAAAAAAATCATTGCTGAAAATGAGAATTTGCTTTTACATTATTCAAGTTGTGTCTTGTGTTTCCAGCATTTGAAAAGTAGTTACAAATGTCATGACTTAGGCAAGTCAAAGTTACGTAGCATAAGTAGCTACCCCCCCCATACACATGCACACACAGAGAAGGGGGAGAGGAGAGGAGGAAGAGAGGAAGGGAAGGAGGGATGGAGAAAGAGGTCATTGTATTTTTATGTGTACTTTCTATGATTAAGGGAACATACGGGTTGTATTCTGGTTGGCATAATATTACACAAATACAGTATTTAGAATGGGTAAAAAGGTGAGTTTATACTAGCAATTGTTTGTGATTCTCTCCTAAGCTGTAAGCCAATCTGTCTAAATCATGACACTCACCCACAAAGCACAGGTGGCAGTCTCTTTTCATATACACCAAAGAGAGTGTGATAGAAATAAATTATGCTGCCATCAAAAACATGCCAAAATAATATTTTCCCATCTGCTTAGTTCAGCCCCCATGATAAGTGAACAAACAGGTTTTCTAGGCTCACACTTGATGAACAGACGCCACAAGCAATTAATTAACATTAACATGACTGGAGTCTATTGGATTTCTCTCTCCCAGACAATAATCCAAGCCAGCAGCAGGATATAGACCCTGGCTAACACTCAGACTTGTAGGTCTTCAGATGTGACTTCCCTCAAGCTCCTTTCTCTCCCCAAATATTTGCAATGAAGTTGGCTTGTTGGAAAGCACCAGCAGAGTAGTGCTAGTTCCAGGGTCCACATGGCCAAATTATGATTTGCATATTTATCAGAGCCAGCCTGCCACCTTGTCTTAGTACTAACACTACAAAAATGGATATATAAGTTCAAGTCTAATTTCACATTGAATCAACTGGTGTAAAAGAGGTAATTGCTGGCTAGGATGTGGGGAAGGATGAACCACTAGTGCAGCCACTGTGGAAATAATAAGGAGTTTTCTTAGAAACTAAAATAGAACAAATAGAACTACCTTTCAACCCAGCTACATCCCTGCTGAGCATATAGCTAAAGGATTCTGAATCTCATCACAGAGGTACTTGCTCATCCATGTTCATTGCTGCTCTAGTCCCAGTAGCAAGTATATTATTTTAGCCTAGATGTTCAATAGATGAATGAAGAAAACATGGTTAATACACAAAATAATATTGTATTCAGCTATAAAGAATAATAAAATTATGAAACTTGTAGGGAAATAGATGAAGGTGGAAATCTTGGCTAGGTGAAAAGAGACTTTGAGGAAGAGGGTGGGATAATAGAACACATGTTATATGATACTGGAGGTGGAAGGGTACAGGGCTATGGTGGGGAATAAGGAGGATAGAATCTGAGCCAAAAGAAAATACGTTATTTGCGAACATACCATAATAATATGATGTCTTACTCTAGATAAAAGGAGGGTAAAAGGTAGTTGAGATAGAGTTGGCAAATCAATTGTTGAGTGTAATTTTAAGTATTACACTCAAATAAAAATTGTATGCGTTAAAAGTCTTACAACTGATAACTATGTATGTACTGATTTATTTCTGTGAAGAGTGTTAGCAATCTCCAGAGATTAGTCTTGCATTTAAAAAGTCACCATTTTAAATTCAATTGTAAGGATTTAGAAGCCTGTTAAACTTTTATAGGAAGAGTTGTCTTATGATATTTAAAAAGTACTTATCTGAAAGAATGATCTAGAGAACAGGAAATATATCAGTGACATAATCTGGAAACTTCAAGAGAAGAAGTCTGGGACATCCTTTACACCATAAGGGAGAAATGACTGTCATCTTACTTGCTCAAAACTTAGAGAAATAAGTTAACTTAAGAAATATTTTGAAGGCTGGGCAGTGGTGGCGCACGCCTTTAATCCCAGCACTCGGGAGGCAGAGGCAGGCGGATCTCTGTGAGTTCGAGGCCAGCCTGGGCTACCAAGTGAGTTCCAGGAATGGCGCAAAGCTACACAGAGAAACCCTGTCTCGAAAAACCAAAAAAAAAAAAATATTTTGAGAATTACATAGACTAATGAAAATAATGTGGGTTTTTTTTTTGTCAAATCCACCCCTACCCCCTCTCCTCCAACTCTTTTCCTATCCATTCACCACATTCCCTCCCTAGTTTATGTGACTTTTTAAAAAATCCATTGAGTTCACTTAGCACTAGAGTATGTGCATGTATGTAGGACTATCCAGTGGGATGTAGGCAGCCTGTTAAGGTTCACATCTGAAGAAAACTGAGTAGCTACCCCCTACCCCCAGCAGCCATCACTGGTCAATAGCTCAACTAAGGGTGGGACATTGTTTATCTCTCTTCCAGACATGCTGGAATTTTTGCTGGCTTTATCTTGTACAGATCTTGTGCATGAAGTTACAGCCACTGTCATGGCCAGAAAACACTTTGCATTTCAGCTGTCTTCCACCACCTCTGGCTCTCACAATCTTTCAGCCTCATATTATGATAGTATTCCTGAGCTTTGGGAGGAAGGAGTGTTATATAGATGTCCAATTTAGGCCAAAGCAGTCCATAGTCCCTTATTCTCTGTGCTTTGGTCAGTTGTGAGTCTCTATATTAATTGCAATATACTAGAAAAAGAAGTTTCTCTGATGAAGGTTGAAAACTATACTAATATATGGTTATAAAGATAAGTATGTAGGGTAAAGTTTAATACTATAATACCATATCCATTTAACAGAAAAGTAGTGGTAAGTTCATCCCCAGGGCCTCTGATCTCCCTAGCCATGGGTTCTTGGCTCAGTTAACAGTACTAGGTATGAATTTCATCTTGGAGAACAGGCCTTTATTTGAATCACAAAATGATTGCTTACTACCCAAACATTTGTGTCAATATTGCACCAATGAGTGGATCTGGCCAGGCTGGCTGGTCCTTATTATAGGTCACAGGGTTCATAGATGACTAAGATTGTTGATTATATTTTTCCCCCAGTTGCCTATATAGCACCTTCCTTCCTGAACTGTGAAAGCCAGCCAGTAAGATGAAGTTTCCATGTCAGTACTGGCTAAAATTCTCCATCTCCAATGATTCAAGTCCATGGTGTCTTCAGCCGTAGGGTCTTAGTATCAAGTGCTGGAGGTTATATGTTAGCACTTAGTGTTATATATGAATTTATGTATATATGTATTCACTTATGATTTGGATAACCAAAATAAGAGTGAGATTTTGTGAATTTTAAAGGTAAAGAGGAATCAAATAAGGCATCAGAGATACTGGATGAAAACAAAGCAGTTGACTATCAGTTCTTTGTTTTTCTCTCAATTCCGATAGACAAACCTAGGTGAAGAGGGGAGAGAAGCCAAGCCCAATGCAGCAAAGGAACAAAGCTGAGCTATGGCATGACTATGTACAGACAGTCACATAAATAAGGGGCTATGGGTCATATTGAGTTCAAATTTGAGCTTTTTTCTCAATTAAGTTGTGCATTGGGGGTACTCTAAAAGTGTAGATGTGACTGGGGGACAGCCCCTGGATGAAAGGCATTGCTAGGAAGAAGTTTCAAGGCATTTTCTCTTCCATCCTTTCAGTTCTTCTTCCTTCCTTCTCCCATTACCACTTCCACACATACTCAAATTTCTCCTTTCTTTGTTTCCTAAACCTTTCCTAAGCAACTAATAAAAATAGCTAAGGGTAATTAAGACAATCCCACTTGTTTCTCTGGGTAATTCTTCCTGTTAAATGGAGGGCAGAAAGTATAGCTATCTTAACAGGCACTTCAACCCAGAAGACAGACATTAGACAGATTTTCACATACTTGAATCATATATCTTAATAGAAATTATCTATCATCTATCTATGTATTTGTATATCATTTATGTATGTATGTATCTATCTATATATCTATGTATGTATGTATCTGTCTATCATCTACCTATATATTTGTCTATCATCTATCTATCTATCTATCTATCTATCTATTTATCTATTCTTTCCCAATAATCTATATATCCATAACATCTAATTTAGATGATCCCATTAGAGCCTGTTGCAGATCTTCAAAATATGGTTATAATAAAATCTGGAGTACCACAATACTTGTCTGGACCCTTGTCATTTACATATCAAGAAATAGAATACTATCCTTATCCCTTTGAAGCTGTGATTTGTTGCTAACAGATATGTTACAAAAGATGTGATTTCCAGTGTTAGGCCATAAACGTGTTGCATCTAGGACCTTGAGATGGTAATGATGAAGAGGCCATAGGTAGCCAGACTCCTTTAGCAGCTTCTGCAATCCCAATCATCATGACCATTGGTAAGTATAGATAGCATTCTTGAAATCCCATGGAGCTGGCATTCTAGATGACTGAGGTTTCTGGTAACACTGACTGCATACATAAATGAGACCCTGAGCTACCTAGTTCTTACAAATTTCATGGTCTATAGAATCATAAGCATGCTGCACATCCCTGGGTTTGGAGATGATTTGTTACTCAGCAATGGTAATCAGTACAGTCTCAACAATTCAAGGGATGACTTCTAATACAATTTCATTAGAACAAAACACACACAGGTTAAAACATGAAGCTAAACATAGTTGTCTATCAAACAAGACAAAATTTGGGCCTTGTGTTCAGCAACATAAAAGGTACCTAGTAATGTCAGCTGTACTTTCAGAGTCTATGGCTTTTTCATAAGGGAATATTATGTTTTGTATCACCGTAATGATCTGAATCTAGTTTGGCTATAATCTCTAACCTTGATTCCAGTCTCCATTGTATCTGAAATGGCCCTATTGATCTCTGTAAACAAAATAAAGAAGAGAAGGAGGAGGAGATGGTTGAAGTAGGAGAGTAAGTGACAAACTAGAGTGCTATTTTAAAATGTCTCTCTTTTCATTTTAAGGAACTAATAAAAAGAACTTTGGCCATTTTTTATTATAGTATATGTTAGTAATGTCTATGATATTATATTATTATATAATATGAGATACATGATATATATCATATAATAAAATGTTTTAGTACATATGACTTTGCAAATGTACAGTTTATTTTTTAACATTTGTTTAGAATAATATTTATATATTTTCTTGACAAATCACTTTTCGTACCTTTACCCAATTCTTTAATGTATTTCTTCTTATAAATGATTTTTTTTTAATTTTGACTTTCTAACCAGTTTATATGGTATATGTTCTTTAACCCAGGAAAATAATTGAGCCTGTTATTTTATTAGCATTACCTGGGAAATAATCTACAGCTCAGCTTGCATATACTGCTTTGCCCTTCAAGGGGTTGCTCTTCCTAATGCCAATCTGGAGGATTCGTGTTTAGGGAGGATCAGTCCCACCCTATTTGGGTGTTGGCTTGAATGTCTCTAGATCCTGTGGGGAAAAGAGGTCCTAGTGATTTTACAAGCCAGGAGAACAAGTTGAAACCAGCTAACATCTGTGAGAAATTTCATAGTCAGAGGCATGACCTAGAGGAAAGAACTGAGTTCAGTACTATCTATGCTAAATGGAAGAGGAAAAATAAAATAAGCCTAAGCCTCAGTCATAAGGGGAATGTTGCTACCAGTAAAAAAGCACTAGCTATTTTTTAATTGTGAAGTCACTTTAGCATTTATACACTAGTTGATTCCTACAGCAAAGATACTATGCACACTGTTCTGATTTGGAACAATCAGTTAGGTTAAGCATTTCATTTAGTCATTGAAGATTTGATGGAGATTTCCTTAGCTGGAAGATTTAGTCCATGTCAAATTCCCACTTATCTTATACTTTGTAAGTTTCTTTTTTCGTTGTTGTTTTGTTTTCTTTTTATATTTAAAAACCTGGGCTGGAGAGATGAAAAACATTTACTTTTCTTTGGGAGGAGCTAGGTCCAGTTTCCAGCAACAGGATGGTAGCTCACAAACGTCTGAAATCACAACATCCTCTTCTGGCCTCTGATGTTGCCAGGCATACATGTGGTGCACAGACATAGATGAAGGCAAACACTCATATACATAAAGTAAGAATAGAGAAAACCTCTTGTAGTACTGTAAGGAGCAGTGAAAGCCTCTGGAAGACAAAAGCAGTCAGTAATCCTACCCAACTGGAATGCCTACGAAGCAACAACAGCCAACAACCACCTAATTGTAGACCTTAAGGCCCACTCAATAGGAGGGAATTCATGTCTGTTACTGTAGACCTAGCCCACCACCCATGGTCCATTGAGTCATGGACTCTAGTAAAGAGAACCCACTACATCCACTTTATTAAATCCATATCATTTCTAACTGCATTCTAAATACTAATAACCACAGATAAGTGCTGCTCTCATTTATCATCAAAGGAGCTTCCTTTTGTAGCAGATGAAGATTATTTTAAAGAGCAACAACTGGTCAGAATTCAGGGAGCAGCTTACTGTGGAGTGCCCAGTCCCAAATGGTACGCCTACAGTACAACCCCTATACCTAAGGCTCAGGGAACATCACAGAAGAGGAGGGAAAAAGACTGAGAGCCAGAGGACCAGAATGGGGTGTCTGCTTCTAAGATAGTGTCTTCTACATAGACAACAGGAAGCTGTGTCCAGAAAAATCTCAATGATATGGTTGCCTAAGCAAGACCTAAAATGTGACAACACTGACTGACATGTAAAAGTAGATGGGGAAATCCTCACAAGGCTTAACCCCTACAAGAAGAGCTATAGGCAATCAGTGGTTGCTGAGAGAAGGAAAATCAATCCACTCCAGGGATGAGCCTCTTGATAGTTGGCTAATCCCAAGAGAAGAGCCCTAAACACATATAAGCAATATTAACTCTCTCAGGAATATATGACTATAGAGTATATATAGATATAGATATATGCATACATCAATTTAATATTAATATATACATAGAAGAATAAAAGGCCATGAAATGGGAGGAATTGAAGAGAGGAACAGGAGGGAGAAGTGATGAAAATATGGTATCCTCAAGAAATAAAGTTAAAAAGTTAGAAAGAAAAAATAGACAAGGCAATATATGTCTTTAAGCTCATTTCCACATACATAGTTTTGAATCATAACAAATGTCTTAGTTTGCGTAGAATTCTTGTGAATGTAGCATACTATCTTTTCTTAGTTTAAAATCAAGTATCTAGCTGGAGAGATGGCTCAGCCATTAAAGGCTAGGCCCACAATACCAAAGATAACATCTTAAGTATTCTAATACAAATTTGTAGGTTGAAGGAAGGCATACTCTCTTATACAAAAAAATATTAGTTGCAAAACAGTCCTTTTGTCTTGTCAAGATGAATAAATTTGAGGCTTGTTGCACTAATACATGCCTCTAAACTAACACTTCTGAGACAGGATTAGGAGAACCATGAGTTCAAGGATAGGCTACATTACTAAGTGAGTTGTGCTGTAGGGTAGCCTAGGCTACATAGCAAGAGCCTATTTCAAAATAAATTAATAGAAAAAATATATAGCATTTCCAACTTATTGCAGTGTACACACAGTGAGGGAGGTTTTGTATGTTCACTGAAGTTTTTGCCAAAACCCTTGAAATTGGATCAGGAGGTGAGCATCTTTGAGAAAAAGCAAAATTGATGTTGGAGTCACATGTTTTCTTTCAGACAAGCATAGTTGTAATGTATCACATGGGCATTGCAAAATGCTTGGTGTTGTTTTCCACACTTGAATTCATCTTGCAGTCAGAGACTGGCACCGAATGGAACAATGGTACTTGATATATTGTGGGAAAGAATATGTGATCTTCCAGCTTTTTTATAAATATCCTGAAATGTTATACTTTTTAATTTCTAAGAATAAGAGGAATATATTCTAAGAGTTACAACAATATCATAAATGCACATGCACACACAAACATATGCACACATTTGAAAGACATGAGGCCCCGATGGTGAGTTAGGGTAAGAAAGTCCTCATGAAGGCAGGAGTATGTTTATAAAGACAGTTTAGATTTGAGTCACTCATTTTTACCAGCCAGTGACATCAGCTCAGTTTGATATTCTCCTGACTTGAGTTAAAATCTAGGTCCTTCCTATGTAAAGAAGGAAAAAAAAAAAGGGATGGCCCAGTCATTAGCAATAATATAATCTGTTCTTAAACTGATATTTCCTAGCAAAAGAGTGAGGGTCTTTTAGTTTGGAGTTGAATAGAAAATAGAAGCTACCAGTTCACTTGGCACAATGGCATTCAATGTGTTTCTGAAGCTTCTAATTTGCAGGTTTGGGTGGATAACTGTGAGACTCATGGAAAATTTATGGTGGATTGTGCAGGCCAGTGCTTTTCAAATTTAACATATACCTGACTACTTGAATATTTCATTAAAATACAGTTTCTGATTGGGTCCCACAGATTTGCATTTCTCCCAGATAAAGTTGGTGTTGATAACCACATTAGGAGTAGCAAGAACAGTCATTCTGGTTGTACATTTTGGTTGTTCTTAATGGGCTGCCAGAGCCAACGCATAAAAATACAGGGCATCCAAATGCCTGTTATCAAGAAAACAAATGATGACAAATGATGGTAAGGATGGGGGCAGCACTTACTGCTAGGGGGATATAAACTGGTACAGCCATTATGAAATCAATATGGAGGTTTCCAAAACACTAAAAATAGAACTACCTTACTGTGAAGCTATTCCAATCCTGGGCATACACCCAAAGGACTCATATCCACCACAGATATACTTGCTTATCATCCTGTTTATTGCTGTTCTAATCACAACATGAACAGATGAATGAGCAATGAAAATATAATACATGTATGTACACAATAGAATTTTATTCAGCTATAAAAATAAAATATGCTGGAAAGTAGATGGAAATAGAATTATTATATTAAATGGGCTAACCCTGAAAAAGAAAGAAAAATACAACATGTTAGATCTCATATGTGGATCCTAGCTTTTGATGTGTGTGTGTGTGTGTGTGTGTGTGTGTGTGTGTGTGTGTGTGTGTGTCTAAACATAAGCCATGACTCTAGAAAGAGGACCATGGAGGATATTTGGGTAATATGTGCCCAAAAAATTTATGTCATTTGTCTGAAATTCAAAAACATTGGTGTCTTCCATTTTATCTAGCAGTTCTGCATAAGAAATACTTGAAAATGCAGAGTTAGAACTCTGTCCAGATATTACAAATGCACTGCCCTGGGGGTACAGTCTGGGCACAGGGACTTTGCACAGATCTCCAGCTGATCCTTGTGTTCTGGGGAACAGTCTGAGCATATTGGCTTTCAAAGGATCTCCAGATGATCCTAATGCTTTAAGATACAGCCTGAGCACGTTGAGGTTGGTCAGCTCTCCAAATGACCCCGATATTCTGGGGTATAGCGTACATATCAGAACATTCTGGAAAAATTCCCCCAAATGATTCCACAGCACAGCCAGGATGAAATGTGCTGCTCTATCAAACCTCCATTCAGTGCATCTGGGGCCTGTGACTCTGAAGTTGTCTGAAAGTGATGGGTCCAGCTGAGCCCATCACAGATGTGTGTAAATCAGCAACTTCAAAGGCTGGGAACCCTGAGCCTGACTGCAGGGGAAACCTGAAATGCCTCATATGTTATTCTTTCAAGACTTGTCAAAGCATTTGAATCACTTCTAATTAAAAAACACGGTTTGCTTAAATTCCACCATCTTAAATCGCCTATCTGAGTCTTATGTGTATTTCCACTGGTCCTCGGATGTCCTGTTTCACTGATGACATGAAAAGTAAATAGTTGTTTTTAAAAATAATATTAAAGCAAAGAGGCAAGGGGGCAGCATTTGCTTCATCTACCCTTTCTGACTTGCAAGGTGCTAGGAACGTTCCCCGCCCCCCCCCCCCACACACACCTGGCCCTTGCCTGTGATCATGTACTTTTCCCCACTCATCAGAAGAAAGTAGAAACAAGATCATACTTTAGGAACAGCTGCACATCAGAGTTTTTAGGCAAAGGATTTTGGCAGAAACTAGAAAAGTAAACAGTCAGACCTTGTACTCTCTTACTGGTTTCTTCCTCAAGAACTGAAATATTCTCTGAGCAACCTTTGAATGAGTCAGTACTATTTAAGATATGAGTATTTGGAAGTTGTTGAATGACAGAGTATTATCACACTGGTGATAAACACTCACAGTTTTGCTTCAGGGAATCCCGTTTTTTTCTACTCCCTATGAAGTTTGCTGTTATATCAAAACATGTATATAATATTCTGTAGCTTTAGCTTCAGACAAATAGATCATGTGGCCTGAGTTTTACCAATTCAGACCTAACCCAGATTTTCCGATTTCAAATAGATATGTTTTTCATAACTAAGGCACACCAACATTGAGATGAGTTTTCTTTGAAATAATGCCTTGTGAATGTATCCTCAGGAGAGACAGCAATAGTGTGCCTTCTATGAAGAAGGGACAGATGCTCCAGAGAATTTCAACCTCAAATGTTCTTAAAAGGGTGCAAATCCATTCACAAAAGCAGAAGATTTATGGTTACTCACCTCTGTATGAGCACACCTTTCAGCACTGTTGGACTGGGGATTAAGTTTGAGCATGGATTTTGAGGGCGTACCATCTTTCGAACCATAACCACAGGTACATTCTGATCCAGAAGTGCTAAGAATGTGGACTTCACTGTTACTTGGAATAGACAGAGAGCAGTCCTGTTTCCATGTTTCGGGTACTGTTGGGTGCTCTAGACAAAAGAAAGTCCTTCCTAGACTAAGATTTCCTCCTAGGTGGACCAGATGAAGATTTAGAGGAAGGGCTAATTGATTTTAAAGAAAAGAAGCAACAAGAAAGGAAACAGGTTTTGTTGAGGATTGGCAGTCCAAATGATGTTAATAGCTGCCCCTCACAGACACAGTTCCCAAGATATCCTAAGTGGGGCATCTGGTTCATGTTTCTATATGGAAGAAGTAAAGAGCTGGAGGGAGGCCAGCCGTGGGGTTTGCTAGTGACTTTCGTTAGTGGTGACAGGGGGACATTTGTCCTGACCTAAGAATAGACAGCAAATGATAAAACCAGAATTTCAAATGATTTTGGTGGAAACTGTTCTTTTTAATATTTATGCTCAATGAAATGCATTGTGGGTTCACTATAAAATGTAGATTATATCACATACTACTCAGCAAATGCATTAAAATCAGAATGATTATTTTGTCATAAAAAGCCAAGCATTGTTCAGGTTTTGCATGACTAACTTACTCTTTTTCATATGTCTGCCTGCATAGAAAAAACAAAAACAAAAACAAAAAACAAAAAACCTGATACAAGATATTCAGGACAGCCACCCTGTGAACCTACCGTGATTCCCACTCACCCTTCCGAGGACCACTTGCTTCCAGATTGGAACCAAGCTTCCCGCCATGGACCTGCCAAGGTCCACAGCTTGACATGAGCAGATATAGGGGTTTCTTCATTCAGCTCTCCCAAGAGTCAATCAAGTTAAGCTGATTATGTTACAAAGAGAACCAGCTCAGATCAGACAGGAAGGTTGACAACCCTTCTATTGACTGACTGTACTTTGTGAGAACTTTTTGTTTCGTTTTGCTCCTTTGCAAATGGGCAACAGTCCTCAGGTCCTGAGTTTACAAGCCTGATCCAGGCTGAGTCACTCACAGCGCCCTGAAGTGTCTCTGGGGCAGGTGTGCCCCCAAGTTCCCTCACACACATTTCCCCTCTTCCCCCATCCCTGTTGCCCACCACCTGACAACTGTAAAACTTAAGGAGATCCTTTCAGGGTGGTATAGCTTCAGGCGTAGGAATTCCTTCCGGGGCCCTTTGAGCTTGGAAACAGTTTAAAGGTAAGAAAGTTTAAAGAAGGAGTGAGTTTCCATGAATAAACATGTTTCAAAGGAACCGGAATGAGGAACTATGTTTATGTGAGTTTTATATGACGTTTGCTTACTTAGTGTAGTAACTCCCTGAACGTATTGCCTAGTATGATATAATTTATTTACATAATTTTTGATCGGAAAATCATGAGCAAACCCTAAGAAAACTTATAAAGAGAAGAAAACTTGTTTGTGCTAGACTTTTAAAAACAAAACCTATGTACATGTGCATATATATATATATATATCCACATTTTAAGGGAAAAAGACAAAAGCACCGATTTACATATTCTGCCATGTAGGTTCAGCCTAACCTTTATAGAATTTTGCTTTTTTTAATTGTTTAGTCCTTATTCCATGACTGCTAAGCACATTCCTAAGCAATGGGAAGCCTGGGGAGAATTGCAATTTGGCAATAATTCTCTTTAGGATGTCAAAATTCTTTCGTTGGGAAGGGGAGAAGACACTGAGAAAAGTGGGCTGTGGGAAAGTGCATTGGCCAGTTGTTCATAAGGAAATATAGGAGACATTCAAAACACAGACAACCAAAGGCAAAGGACTTGAAATAAAACCATTGGCCCTGATGGAAAAGTTGATTTGGGAAAGGTCATATTTATTATTGTGTATATTTGGATTTGGTTGCCTTGCCATCCATACACTCTAAATTTAACAACCTGTGAGCTATTTGAAGGATCTGTCTGCTAAACAGACAGAAAAGAAGGCTTGAGGTGATGCATAGACCTGTCTTTAAAATCAATACATTGACTTAAAGTGTCTTTGTCCTACAATTAATTTTTGAGATGATCACATTAAAAAACCACTCTAAAATCTTCTGAGGTTATCAAAGGTTACCTCGTGGAAGTCTCTTTCCAAATGTAGATCATTCGTTCAGAGCCTCCTGCCTGCTGCAACAATACTTCTGAGGGCACATTTTCCATATCGTAATACTTCCCTGGCTTCTGTCTACAGTGAGGAGCTCAAGAAGAAACAGCTGTGAACATTTCTACTTCAGACACAACAGTAAGTGTAATGCCGTGAGAGGGATGCAAGGAACGGGACAGTTAAGGCAGTGGCATGAGGCTTCTTCCTTCTGGAGCCCAACCTTTTCAGAAATTGAGTTATCAGATGATAATTGCATTTCTTGGAGATTCTCTGACACATGTCTTTTAGGAAAGTTGTGATGGAAGACCTAGTCAAAAAGAGGAGAGAAGCAGACATCTCCAGCAAGTTTAGAATTCCTACTAAAGGCATTACACAAGAGATTCAGATTAATATCGCTGCTAACCATAGGCTAAAGGGGTCCAGTAAGTACAGCCCACAGATGTGTGCTAGGCCAAGAATCTGGAGAATGGACTTTCCAAATGCTATCTCAGAAATACTGATAAAAATGTACCCCAGACCTTCTGAGTGAGAGGATGACATAAAAGACTTGGCTGGATTTTTCCATCACTCTTGTCAATACCGAGTTTCTGCCTTTAAATGATCTTGTAAGGAGACGTCTGCTTTGAAATCACATTTGACTTGTAACCTGTGCTCCTATAAACAAGACTGAAAGAGGTACTGAGTCTCAGGCATACCCTGAATTATTTGGGATGTGTGTTTTATAAATGGAAATGAACTTTTGAATTACATAAAAATAAGAGTTATGTATTTCTTCTCTCAGTCTATAACTTATTCATTTAGACACATTAAGTATGGTGGACAAATTTCTAACTTTATCATTTTTCAGTTGCAACAGCACAAGTAAAAAATCCCTCAATATTTTTCTAGCCATTAACCACAGCCCATACTTGTAGCCTGGTTTCCAGTTAACCAGAAGTTCTTCCAGTCTGCTATCTTTACAGCACATCCCTTCATTTTCTGTTCCATAATGCCTGCAAGAATGTACAACGTTACTCAGAACTAGAAAACAAGTAGTTTATTTAGTAAACATGAGCTCACCCTAAACTCCCCGTTTGCTTTAGAGTTTAAGCTGAACTAGATTTGAGTGGGTAGTGGTCTTTGTTACTCTTTGCTTACTCTTTCTTACTCCTCCTGGTGAAGGCATCTCCTCAATCTCTGGCTCCATCTGGTGGAGCACTGTGTGGCCATGCCATGGTCTCATGATGCTCCTCTCTCCAACACAGAGCCACTGATGTCATTATGATCTCTTGTTAATGGGATTGCCCCTAACATAGAATGTCCCTTGCAGAAAGACCTCTTCCAACTGAATCAAAGGAAATGTGTGTGTGTGTGTGTGTGTGTGTGTGTGTGTGTGTGCATGCGCGTGCACGCACGCGCGCATGCTACTATAAAACCCCATCTAATCCCAAGTGCTTACAGCATTCTTTTACATTTTTACCTCACATGGTTATATAAGCATCTCCCATGAAGTAGGGTATGCACAGGATTCTAGTGTGGAAAAGGCTTAGACTCATACTAATTGAATTTCTCAAAAGGAATAAGGAAGTTAAACAGATGGATGAAATACCAAAAGTCAAGTGCCTTGATATTGCACACCAAAGTTATAACATGTATATTATTTAAAATAAAAAAGAAAGCCTCTATTATTTTATAATATGCACACTTTTTACTGTCTTTAATGTTACATGAGAATGAAATGAAGAAAATTTCCCCCAAAAGGGAAAATATCAAATGAAAGAATGGAATTAACTTTTGCTTATCTGTCCCTGTGTGTTCCTTGCTAAGTCCCTTCCTGGGGACCATTAGAAGGCTACACAAGAGGAAGGCTAGAAGTTGATCACCTCAGCTGCTTGAAAAATCCATCTGCAGTGGAAGGAGGTATGTTTGAAGTTAGGCTAATTACCATTATCTCTTGGGTATCTCACTAACACATTTTCAAATTCCAGGATTGTGTTAGGGATATTTTTTAAGATAATTAAAGTAATGTGACTTTTTAGAAAATTTCTGTGTCACACTGGAGTAGGACCATAGCCTAACTACTCCATGTAGCCATTTGCTGTTTTCTAAAATTGGATCTGATGTGGTTGGAGAATGATATATGACTTAGACATGACAGGAACACACATGGTCATCCTTACAAATGATGGCTTGGAAGTATGTAGCAAGGTGATGATAATTGGCTAAAGTGTATGTAAGCCACAGGTTGGCAAAGAAAACCTTGAGTGTTTAGCACTCAGTTGTCTTCCTCCATAAATTAACGATTCACCCACCCCCCTCTCTCTTCCTGTCTCCTCTCTCTTCATGTCTTAGTGAGTTTTTCCCACCCAGGAACAGTAATCACTGCTGTCAATCCTAGTGCTAACTTTTGATAGACTGCAATGTTCAAAACTCACTGGTTAGTTCAGGTCTTATTGCTTCACAACCTCTTTTCTTCATGGCCAAGGAGAGGCTCATGCTGGACCCATTTTTAGTTTCTTACTTCCAGCCTATGGGAAAGAGGTATGTATGGTCATAGAGGAGCCATGAGGAACTTCAGACAGCAGGGGAACATGGGATGATGAGAGAGGCAGACCTTGCATGTCTACAGAAACACATCTCCTTCCAAAGCCGAGCTCTTTTTGTTCTTGTACATTTTTAACAGTATTTGCTTTTCAGAGTAATTTATACCTCACAGCAAGATTACTAAAACAATGTGGGGATTTTCCATATAGTTCCTGTTTCAAACTTGTACAGCTTTCCTACTAGCAGTGTCCCATAGAGGCTGGTGCACTTCTCACAATAATGAACCTGTGGTGGCTTGTCATCACCCAAAGTCCATAGTTTACAGCAAAACCTTTTCATCATTCTTAGGCTTCAACACATGTACCCCGCCACAGGTCGACCATTATACTATCATGGGGAGTACTCTCACTGCCTTAAAAGTCCTCTGTGCTTTACCCCTTATCCTTCCTTCAATACTGACCTCTGACCACTACTGCTACTTTTCATATTTCCATCATTTTGTCTTTCATACAATGTCATGAATAGCATACATACAAAAATGAACATTTTTGTATTATTTTCTTTTTCAGTGAATGGGATGTGATGACTGTTCCTCCCTGTCTTCTTGTGGCGTGGTAGCTAATTTGCTTTTATTGCTCAATAATCTTCCTTTGTTAGGATATACTACAGTTTATCCATTAAGTTACTGAAGAACATCTTGGTTGGTTTCAAGTCTGGCCAAGTATAGTAAAGCTGCCATAGACATCTGTGTGGACATCAGTTTTTAATTGTTCGGATATGCACATAGGAATTCTATTGCTTGATTATAGTATAAGAAGAATGTTTAGTTTTCTAAGAACTGTGCAACTGTTTTAAAATGGCTATACTTTATTGTTGCCCCAGCAACAGAGACAGTCACTATTGTTGTACTTCCTTGTCATTGTTTAGTGCCTAGTGTTGTAAGTTTGCCCTTCTAGCAGGTGTCCAGAGGTAGTTTTCTGTCATTTAACACATGAGTTTGAACACGAACTTGCAAGGTAGAGAACCTTGCATTTCAGATGATGTATGTCTTGCCATATGGCCTTTCCAGAGAGGTCCACCAGGAGAGACCTTTCCTTTCTTCCTCTTCCCCTAGCTATAATTCCAGGGCCAAGTCACTGATATTGTTGGACTTAACTTTTCTTTCTAATTGGGATAGTTTCCTAATTCATTAGAATCACCTGGGACCCTGTGTAAAGGTGTTTTATCACAGATACCAAAACAGATAGAATAAATCCAAACTCATGGAGATGGAGCTCTAACTCATGACTTTCATCTTAAAGTTTTGTGAGGGTCTACTGGGTGAATATTAGTGGCTAGATGAAGTTTGAAGTCTAGTAGTGGGTCTTAAATTTCCTGGCTTCTCAGTTCTGTGGCAAAGACTCCATGTGTACCACCACTTACTAACTGGATCTTCATTTACAGAACCCCTAGTATAAGTCTTTCAACTTCAAATTCCACGTTGCATTGTGCCACTGCCCATTTTCTCTCACCTTACTATTGTCAAGCTACTGCAGCAGAGAGCTATAGTTGTATATCTCCTATGACCTCCTAAATCCCAATATACATGGAGAAACAAAAGGCTCTTTAGAAGAGTAGCCATTTGGATGAAAAGATACCAATGCCTTCAGCACTCTGTTACCTCTTATACCTCCAAAATAGGGTTGACCCAGTATTGATTAATTATTACGGTAAAAGCTCTCTTGCTTCCCTTTATTATAGCTCTGAGGCATTGCCACAAATAAGTGTCAAGTAAGCTCATCTCCCAATACTGTATGCCTGTGATTTGTTTATCCAGTGACAGCTTGTTGTAGAATATTATTTTAAGGTGTGTTACTTTTGCTTATGTTGCATTTGTTTAACTCTGTGAAGCTGTGTAGCTGGGTGGCTGACCCCTGGAGTCCTCCTCCTTCTCTAGCTACTTCTTCTTTCTTCCAGATTTCTCCTTCTATATATTCTCTCTGCTTGCCAGCCCCACCTATCCTTTCTCCTGCCTTGCTATTGGCCATTCAGTTCTTTACTAGGCCAGTGAGGTGTTTCAGACAGGCACAGAAACACAGTTTCACACTTATATAAGTGCAACAAAAACAAAAGTAACACACCTTAAAATAATATTCTTGTTGGTTATTTACGCTGTTACCCTGCAAGGAAATGTCACGAAACACGACAGAATCCGCTGATAGAGTTTATTGGGGGGGACAGAAGGGAAAGTGAGTACCCGTACGGGAGAAAACACGTGTGAGGAAAGGGACTTAGGCCAGTCATGGTGGCTCCTTATAAGGTGGGGCGTGTCCAGGTAGACGCAGATGACGTAGCCATGCTGCGCGCCTGCGTGGCTACGTGACATCACGGATCCCAGTCACGGGAGACACGCCTTGACCCGGAAATGGCTATCTTGACCTGGAGTTCGCCAGGCGGATGTGTCCGGGTGGTCGCCTTGGTTACCAGACGCCTTGAGCCGGAAATGCCTATCCTGACCTGGGGCTAGCTGGGCGGGTGTGTCCGCCGGGCATGTATGACCTTGGGGCATGTTGTGAACACTTTAATTCTACTACAGCAGCTTATTTCCCATGTTTGTGGAAGTGACTGCACAACTTCCTCTTCCTCTTCAAGGTCCCTCTTCATTCCTTAGGTGGCATTCCAAGGCCATTGAATTACAGACTTTTTAGTAAGATTCCTATATATCAATAGTCGGTTCACCATTTTTCCTAACATTCTCACCTTTACATTTTGTTTTGGCAAACATCTCTTCTCCACATTACCTATTGTTTATTATCTTATTATCTTTCCTATGCTCTTGTTCATATACCCACCTACTTCTTCAAGAACTGAGGTTTCATTTGTAACTGTCTGTGGAAATATGGCACAGAATGAATGTAGGCATTGGCCTTCAGATTCTTCTGAGGTAGTTCTACTAGATTGTCCTGTTGGCATATCAACAATCACTTAGAAAGACATAGGTGGGGGGGACACATGCCTTTAATACCAACTTGGGAGGCATTGTCAGGGGTATCTTTGTGAGTTCCATGCCAGACAGGGCTACAGAGTGACATTTTGTCTAAAGAAAAAAAATAATCAATTCCAAAATGCTACTCTGTTCTGCCTAAGCATTATCAAAACAGGAGTAGGCCAAAATGAAGATACTCCAGCAGGTACTTCTTGCCCACTAACACTGTGAACTGTTTTTAATGATGTGTAGGACATCATTTTTGCCTCTGAGTATCTCACAGACCTCTCCAATATGCAGGCAGAAAGGATTATGATGATTTCTATACTTGTCCCATATAGGAGCAAATAAGCAAAACAGTTGAAATACTTGACGCAACACAGACATTCAGTGTAGTACTACAGAGGAAGTAGACTTTGGCCTAAGTCTTAAAGTGGCAAACACATTCCAGGTAGCAGTAAGAGTGGCCATTCCCCAAAAGGAAAGACTAGTAGTAAGCAAAAGAGGAACAGTTAGAGTTGCAGGGGGATAAATGCAAGGGTCACTGAACAAGCTTCCAAGTTTGTGGAGAGTTACTTCAGGTCCTAACAGTGACTCATTCAAGAATCCTCTTGATTAAACCAGTTCACAGTGTAGTGCCAATGGCTTAATAATACCCTTCCTAGAACATGAAAGAAGGTTTGAGGTGAGTGTCTCCAACCAAAGGAATAAATATCTAATGGCGGGGTCCTTTAACAAGAGGGTAGGGTGATATTTGGGGATGGAGATAACGTTTAGTTTCATCATTTAAACCATACTCCAAAAACAACAGGGGCAAGTCCCACTGAAAGATGAGCTGATAAAATGCTGTTGGTTTTGGACTTGCTTTGTTATTGTTGTTGCTATTTTTAGCTATTTGGGAATTGTGGTACTTTCATGGAGATGTGGATAAATTTGAAAATATCATGGTAATTGCATGTGTATGTGAACTTGTATCTGTATGTTGCTATGTTTATGCCCTGGGGTGTTATAGGTGAAGGACTTCCTTCAAAAAAAAAAAAAACTGAAACAAATAAATAAAATGAGAGCTGACCTGAATTTTTGCCTCAATTTGGAACCAAGTTCAAACTTTTGAGAAGGATCAAAAGGCTGATTAACTGTTGTTTATTTGTTTTTAGAGGCTTTGCTTCCCTCCAATTCAAAAAAGTAAAAGTGATCAAACACTACACTGTGAGAGAGACGCTTGTCTCAATATTTCCAACTGGGCTGAAACCAGAAAATACTTGTGAGGCAAGTGGGAAGTGCAAGTGACTTTCAGGCCCAAGGTCCAGATCCAACGGGTCAGGAGGAGTTCAGCTAACTTTCCTGTTGGCGTCCAAGGAAAACATAGTTGTAGTGTTGTTTTCAGTAGAACTCAGATCCTAGAGGGCAGAAAACATCATTATGTGAAACAGAAAAAGCACATGTATTTGTGTTTTCCACTGAAGTCTGGGAGAAAACACATTTATTCACTGGTTAAAAAATAAAAAGAGGCTCACGGGATATGTTGAGACCTGTAGGGTCTACTTGAGACAGCTAACATATGTATGGCACAAGCCCTGAAGGACAATTTGATGACTTGGAATTGAGACTCTCTCCTCACAGCTGTGTGACCCTGGGCATGATCTGTGACTCCTGCAAATCTGGTATTTGGATCTATGAAGGGTTCACTTACTTAGACTACCAAATGGCTAGTATTATATGGCACACTTACATTGGTGAGTTGCATCTTCTTAACTTTGATAAGAATTAAGAATACCCTTTAGGTTAGTAAAATTCAAGAGTGATCATAAAACACATATAGACTGTGTGAGTGTGGAGGTAAGAGGGGTAACATACCTTAACCTCCCTGTTAGGGGTGCTTTTTGAAAGCAGAATTGGAGATGGGTAGCAATTTTCTAAAGAAGAGTTTATCAGCAGGTAGAGAGCACTATAGAAATAAAGTGATCAAGAATTACTATAGGAAGGAGCACATTAAAATGACTGGTGTCTGAACTGAGTTGGCCTAAGGAAAACTGTGGTGATATTGTGTTCCCCAATATATTGTGCACCCTAATAAACTTATCTGGGGTCAGAGAACATAACAGCCACTAGATAAACATAGGGGCCAGAAAATGGTGGCACACACACCTTTAATCCTAACATTCCGAAGGCAGAGATCCGTCTGGATCTCTGTGAGTTCAATGCCACACTGGAAACAGCCAGGCATGGTGACACATGCCTTTAATCCCAGGAAGTGATGGCAGGAAACAGAAAGGTATATAAGAGTGAGGACCAGGAACTAGAGCCTGTTAAGCTTTCAGGCTTTTGAGCAGCATTCAGTTGAGATCCATTCAGATGAGGATACAGAGGCTTTCAGTTTGAGAAAACGAGATCAGCTGAGGAATTGGCGAGGTGAAGTTAGTTGTGGCCTATTTGTTCTGTCTTTCTGATCTTTCAGTGTTCACCCCAATACCTGGCTCCAGGTTTGTTTTTATTAATAAGATCTTTTAAGATTCGTGCTACAGAAAACATCAATGGCAAAGTGTATGTCCTACTGGGTGCTTAGCTGCTGGCTTGGGATTTACCTTACTTGCAAAGGAAGTATTTGGAATTTTGCTTTAGTATGTAATAATTGTAAACTGTCATTAAGATTAAATCCACAAGTAATAAATTACATAAAAAGGAAAGTTAATGAGAGGTACAAATTAAGAGGCCATCCCATTGACTTAAGTGAAAGATAGTATGGCCCTAACCAATACACTATGGATGCTTAAAAGATAAGATCAAGCAGGATCAGGAGAATTTTGCAACAAGGGAGGCAATAGGGCCCAAGAAGATCCTAAGGCTTCCGTCTGATTGACATAAGAAATGGCATGATTCACTCAAGGAACTAGCAATAAGAGAAGCTTGAGGGAGAAGATGGTGAGTCCAGTTGAGTTTAAAGTTAAAAAAGGGAATCTACTAAAATGTGAGAATGAGCCTTGCGATGAACACCTAGGTGATAGAATGCTGAGGCAATGTTGAGGAGTAATTTACATAAAAATTAGAGCATCATGAAAGTATTAAATGCTGAAGAATCATTTCCAGGGCCTGATGCCAGTTTACACAGGGTTGTTTTTTCCCCCCTTGGGCTCTCTATTGATGACTTTCCATGTGTGAGCACAGCTATTGGCAACTAGACTTTTGTCAGCTCATACTCAGATTGTCTACAACACAACCGATACACCTACGGTCCAGGGAGCACCAGGGGAGAGAGGCTGAAATATTTCCGAATTAGAGGGCCAGGACACCTACCTGCTCACTCGTTGCTCTAGTACTTACAGAGCTCATCTTGAGTCCGTGAGGTCTGACTGAACCTGTGATGCTTTGTCTGTCTGCCTTCCTATTCTTTTTCATGAGCTCAATTCCCTGTGCTTATGCCCTGTACCTTACGTGTGGATACAACTTGGGAAAATTCATCAAAACACTCTCCAGAATAAATAGGCATGTCAGGCATTATCTGGTCCTCTAGGTTTCATTTTCTTAATTTATTTTTTATTAGTCCTTTGAGGATTTCATACGTACATATCACTTCATATGCTGATTTCATACAGCATATTTTGATCATAATCACCCTCTCCCAACTCCCCCTAGATTCACCTGTCCCTTCCCCCCTCCTTTTCTCTCTTCACCCAACAGCCCAGATGTGTACTGTCATTTACTTTGTGGCCTTCCACTTTAGTGTAGTTGACCTACTAGTGGCCATACCCATAAAGAGAACTATTGGTGAAATTATTAAGGCCACTCCACGTAGTTAAAAAGGAGATTTATTTAGTGGCGTAACTTACAAATGAAGGGATAGGTAGGTTGTGGGTTCTGGGAAAGACACAGCGCAGTCCGGCGGTGTTCTCTGGAGAACTCTCCTTGGTCTACCTCTAGTGTCCAGGGTCCAGGAAACAAGAAAGCGCAGCATATCCGGATCTTGGGTCTTCAGGGCCCTCTCTTGGCCCCGCCTTGTAGGCGTGATAGTTACCGAAGCCTCAATGGGGGTTGGAACTTCCAGACCAAAGCTGGAATGGCTACCCACTACAGAGAACAAACTTTCCTTCTCCTGGCATCTATCAGTTACCAACTAAAGTACCTTCTCAACTAGGGGTGGGACTTTTGGACTACTTCCCCTGTTTGTGCTGGGAGTTAGTCTGGCTTGAGCTTTTGTAGGTCATGTGCATTCTGTCACAGTAACTATGGGTCCATATGTGCCACTGCCCTGCTATGTTTGGAAAAGAGTTTCCTCATAGTCATCCACCACCACTAGCACTTATCTTCCTACTCTACTTCCACAATGACCCCTGACTTTCGGGGTGTGTGTGTGTGAGTTCATTTTGGGCTAAGCACCTGGATGTCTCTTATTTTCTGTACCTTGACCCATTCTGGGTCACTGTGTTAATTACCATCTACTGCATAAATAAGCATCTCTGAAGGATGGTTGAGAGATGCACTGATCTGTGTGTATAATGATAAGCCATTACAAGTTGACTTAATATTATCTCCATGTAGCTGGCTAATAGTAGTATGTTCTTCTGTAAGACTGATGACCTGTCTAGATACAGGCTCTCGGCCCCAACAATGGTACCAGGTATGGGTTTCATCTTGTGGAGTTGTCATTAAATCCAATCAAAAGTGGTTGTTTATTCCTATGAAATTTGTGCCGCTATTGCACCAGGAGAGATGTCTTGCCAGGCCAGTTGTTGTAGTTCACAGGATTTACAGTTGTGTAAGAATGATGATTATATCTAGCAAAGTGCATTTCACCTCTAACACTATGAAACGTGAGGACCAGATCGATTCTCCAGATTTCTGATTTACATGTTGAAACTAAAATGTATTTAATGGACTTGGAGTATCATTTTAATATGTTTTGTAAGCAATATGCTTTATGCAGCATATTGCCAAACTACATTCCAGGAAATTTTTAGCCCATTCCCCATGTCAAATTAGAAAATTCCTTCTGTTTATCAGTCCATTCTCCTCCTTTTTACATTTATCTACCAGGCTTCACAGGGCTTACACAGAATTACCCTTAACAATGAAAGACAAAATAAAATGACAACAAAATTTTGCAAGGCTTATTACCTTCTTAGAGTCTGGCTTTAAAAGTCTGTAGTTGAGTGATGATTTCTTTATATAAGTCATAGTAGATTTTACAATTATCACATAATGTTTTGAGAATCCAACTCCTTAAATGCTATAAATATGAAACCTAAATATTATGACAATGAATATAGACAAAATCAAGAAAAACATTTATTATAATCTGGAATATGACAAGTAATATACATCAAATGAATTTTATATTTATTCTTGTGATCATTTGGATAATGCTTATGTCTAGTATTAAAATATTTGGCCTCATAATGAAAACTCCAAGGAAGTTTGTTACCTGAATAACTATTATTTCACTTATCATATAATAGATACTCTTAAAAAGTTTTGAATGAATTGAATTTTAAATTATTTTTTCTTTATTCTTTACAATTTCATCACACAATGAAACATGACCCCATCCATTTCCCATTTTACCAAGTAAATGTTCTGTCATAGACAAAAGTGGGGATAATGGGATCCTACCCGTCACAGGGGAGCTAATGACAGTGAAAGGATGCAGGAGGAAAGGAAGTCATTGTCTTTAGTGATGTAGGGACTGGTGAAGATAGCTTCCTGACCATGTCCACACTATTGTCCCCCCTTTAAACACAGTGGATCACAGGGCAAAAACAAAAACAGAACAAAAGTCACGTGACTTAGTGAGAGGAGGAGAGATGTAGATGAGAGTGAAAGGAAGATATGAACACGAGAGAAGGTGCATGTGACCAGAATGTATCATGTAAGAGACCGTCAGAGGAAATTCATTTGTAAAAGTCAGAGGTGAGAGTTATATGTATATCCAAATCTACAATGAAAATTTTCTCAGCAAAAAGAAGGTAGAGAGAAAAAAAGAGAAATAGAGGACAGGTGAAGACAGAGAGAGAGAGAGAGAGAGAGAGAGAGAGAGAGAGAGAGAGAGAGAGAGAGAGAGAGGAAAAGGT
>CABHPP010144721.1:0-36472 GCA_902168425.1 Peromyscus attwateri | reverse complement strand
AGAGAGAGAGGAAAAGGTTGGGGAGAGAGGGGAGAGAGAAAGGGAGAGGGAGACTCAATGCTAATACTGAAACTAACTTGATTCAGTCTGGGATTAAATAGTCATATTTCTGTTCATGTTGCTTCACGTCACATGAGTCCATGTAAAACCCATGTTCTTCAAAGAAGCAGTAAGCTGGAACCCCATCCCTTTCTCCATTGCTCTTTGAATCTGTCTTCATCTACAGTGTGCTAATGGGTTTGCTCACAGTGTTTATCAGCAGCTTTGTAGGGCTTTGCCTTGACCTTACAGAGGACTGTCATGCTTTGATTACCACTTCCCAATGCTTCTTACGAAATACTTCTTGCTTTCCTCCTTTAAAAAAAACATTTTTTTGTCAATGTTCTTTTACATTGTCTCCACGTCAAACAGTTTCACATATGGAGAAGCCTTCAATCTTTCAGTTCTTCTGCATATTTTTTAACAGGTTTAGTCTTCCTCTACTTCCAAAGAGCCAGTTTCAATAGCTACTTGGATGAATATTTTGACACGACTCTATTCCTATGTGAAATTCCCATTATCCATGAGTTATCAAAACTTACCTCTAATTTTTATCTTTTTTCACTCTTTACCCTATATTATAATTTGGTCTGTAAAAATGTCCATTTACCTACTTAAATTTGACTATTGATATCAGTTTCTCTCTGTCCCCCACATACCTGATGAGTGTCACATAGTTTTAATCCCCAGTGCATGTTATACCATACCCATGATTTGTCCCAAACGTCAAAGTCCGGCTTCAGTTGGTTTCACTATATGTAATGTCCAGTGACCCCGACTCTGCTTCCCATGCTGCACTTCTAACCCTGTTCTCACTCTTCCTGCAGAAGCCAGTGCTCTACACCCAGTCTCCAAAGGGCATATAGTAATGATCATATAAGCAAAGCTATGATATGTCTTTAGTATTTTCCATTTTAAATTAATGAAATCTTATTCATATGTATAGTAAAAAAAATACGTAATTTCCTCTATTGGAATATATAGATCAACAGTTTTAGTATACTCAGAGAGTCGTACAAACATTACTGTTTAGAAGGCAATCTAACAGCACAATAATTTAGCCAAATTATCTCACAGGCCATAGACTTTTAAACCCAGAATACAGTACCAGGCCATTTTTAAGGAACATTTATTTTAGGATACTTTTAAGTGGATAAAAATATTACAAAGAAAAATACATAATTCATGCATACCCACCTGAATTTTTGGGTTTTTTTTATTTTTGAGATTATGATATAATTAAAATATTTCTCCTTTCTCTTTCTTCCCTCCAAACCATTTCATATACTCCTGTTTGATCTCATTCAAGTTTGTGGCCTCTTTTTTCATTAATTATTATGTATGCATATATGTATATACACATATATTCCTAAATATAACCTGCTCAGTCTGTATAGTGTTACTTGTAGGTATGTTTTCAGGACTCCCCATATCTTGTGCTACTATGGTATAATTCACAATTCAATACTAACCATATCCCATATTTATTTATACTTTCTTGTTTGAGCATAAAACATTCCCCACAGATTCATGTGCTTGAATTATTGTTCCCCCACTGGTGGCACTGTGTTGAGAGGCTGTGGTATCTTTGGTATATGGGGTCTAGCTGTGCTGTGGGATGTTCTGTATGTTAAATGTGTTGCTCTGATTGGTTAATAAATAAAACACTGATTGGTCAGTAGCCAGGCAGGAAGTATAGGCGGGACAAGGAGAGAGAAGAATTCTGGGAGGTGGAAGGCTGAGGCAGGAAGATGCTGCCAGCTGCCACCATGACAAGTGAGATGTAAGGAACTGGTAAGCCACTAGCCACGGGGCAACTTATAGACTAATAGAAATGGGTTAATTTAAGATGTAAGAACAGCTAGCAAGAAGCCTGAGTCATTAGGCCAAACAGTTTAAATAATATAAGTGTCTGTGTGTTTATTTTATAAGTGGGCTGTCAGACTGCTGGGGCTTGGCGGGACCTGGAGAGAAAACTCCAGCTACCTAGCTGGGTGACATATGTCACAAAGGGCAGACTGCAGGAATATCCCACTGCCAGCTGAATACCCTTTGACCTCTCTGTCCCCTGGTCCACTGAAATGTGAGGAGCCCAGCTGACTTCTACCTCACCTTCCCCATGATGAAACGAATGTTGGAACAGTGAGAAGAAACAAATCCTTCCCCTCTTATTCTGTAGCTGTTAGAGAAGGAATTTATAGTCTTTAACTTTTACCTAATGTCTATTTCTTATTATAGATGCCTGTCCAGAGGCTCATTATATTTAGTTTTTCTATCTCCTTTGGTAAATTGTGACATTTTCTGTTTCCTTAAAGTTGATATGGGTGGAGCCTTAAGAAAGCATAAAGGAGCATTTTGTAGAATGTTCCTCAACTGGGATTTGCCTCCTGTATTTCTCATATTAGAATGGAGGTGTCAGCTTTGGGAGGAAGACCACAAGGTAAAGATTAATTTTCATCACAACCAACATTATTTCTCACTGCTTGATGTGGACCTTGGTCATCAGACTGAGGTTGAGCCTGATGGGATATACCACTTCCTCCACGCTTTCTGGACTGTGTTCTTTGGAAGGGGGACACTGTGCAGAGATAACACACCAGGAGTCGGTATGTATTCTCTCCTTATCTGCATTAGTTATTCAGAATCTCTCTGACATGACTTGTCTACTCTTTCTGTGAATTAATGTATTTAGGTCAGTATGGATACATAGACATTTTTTGTTTTTATTTAAGGCTATATTCAGTATCATATAAGTTTCTTTGGTTAAGTTATTCCACCATTAGCTTTTTCTGTTGGTATCTGGGCCTCTGCGTTTCCCCAGCATGTGATTCTGCTGCTGTTGCTTTGTGGGTTTGCTTGTTTTGTTCTCTCTTTCCTTCCTGTGCTGTAAGATGCTCTAGGATGACACAATTATTCATTTCTCTAAGGAACTGTCTGCTTTTGTTTTTTTCTCTTTTTTTTTGTAAAGTTACATTAGAAAATAGTATCCATAGTCTTCTTAAATATCACTGATTTTAAGATTTTTGGGAGGTGGGGTGGGCTGACAAAGCAAGGAAGTACATATAGATGAATTGATTCACACACATATCTACTAATGCTTATAGGGATGATATGTAGCCATCTTAGCTAATGAGAGTCCATGTTAATATCTCCACATTCTAGCACTACTCTACAGGTCATTCCAGCCTCCTTTTCACCTGACTTATATGTAACATTCTTCAAATGAGCTCCTGCTATTTCCATTTACTTTATTTTTCATTTATAGTACACGTGTAGCGGTTTTAAAATGATGAACATACACACCCTGAGGTACAAGTTTACCAGTTGGAGTTTGACATTTTCACATCTGTCTTTTCTATTGGGTGTCCTGAAGTGGTGATCTAAACAAAAACTCTACCTCCAGCACTTGACAACGTGGAAGAATACGTGCTCCACGAGGATGATAATGTTTAACACACTGGCTTGTTTTTACACGGAGGAAGAAATCAATTAGCTGAACGGTGGAGGACATAAAGAGTTTCAGAGATAGGCCAGACCCTAACAAAAATGGAGCACTTCCTAACACAGGGCAGTGCCTACACCTGACAATGCAGGTGTTAATCCCATTCTGTTCAATCATTCATGGATTTAGAATGGCCTATCAAACTCAAATGCAAAGAGATAAATAAACTCAAACTCAAGAAGGAGATAGTCGCTGTCTGGCCCTCTGTTGTTCTTATGAATCTCAGAGTAGATCTCACAGAAGCTGATATGTTGTAAGTCCTGAAGGAGTGACCTCTGACCCATTCTGTCTCCAGAAAGGTTTTCAGTTTGTTAATAAGTGAAGGGCTGGTAAATCAGTGGCCACTGCCTTGAGAGCAGCGAACTGAAATCTCCTAGAGACCCAGGATTTTTCATGCATCTTCCAAGGAAAAAAACATGTAAGTCAACTCATTTTCCTTAAACAATAGGCATCCTATTAATAATTTCTTAAGAATATCCCCTCTGTTAGGAAGAGAACAAGCACTTTGCTTACCTAAGAATCCTTTTATCCTAGCTCCTTCACTGGCCTTCATTACATGGAGTTGTACTAACCCATGCTGCTGCCTCACACATCTGCCACCATCCATTGCCCAGTCTGCAGCAGTGAGCCCTTAGAAGACAGATTCGTCTCTAGTATGTGATCATCTAACATATAATCCATGATCGAGAAATACTGAATAGACTAAACATGGCATAAAGAAGAACAACTCAACAACATAGTTTCATATCTAGAGATTTCTCCTAAGAAAATGAATGCTTTCTGTGACTTTATTTGGTTTTATGACATGAGCATCACACTCACAAAAAGTGTTCTCAAGAAACAGTCCTGGCAGGTTTTCAAGAAGTGGTCCTGTACTTTTGAGGGTTTTTTTTTGTTTTTTTTTTTTTTTGAAACTCAGAGAATTTGTTTATTCCCTCCCCAAAAACCACCTGCAACCATAAGAGGTGAGTACAAGCTCATGATTTTATTCTCTTCATAACAAGATCAGCTTAGAACTGGATCACCTGGCCCTTTCTCTTCCTATCACCTCCCAGCTCAAAGTGCTTGCATCTCTTTATAGCCAGCATCCTCTTCGATCTGCAGCTGGGCTCAACACACTCAAGTCTCAGCACAATCTTCTTTGTAGTTTTGTATTTGCGGAAAATAGGCTTAGTCTGCCCACCATAGCCGCTCTGTTTCCTGTCATAGCGCCGCATTCCCTGGGCATACAAAGAATCCTTGCCCTTCTTATACTGGGTCACTTTGTGGGGTTGGTGCTTGCCACATTTCTTGCAGAACGTCCGCGGGTCTTAGGAACATTCACCATGTTGGGGGGAGCCACTTTTGAGTTTTTTGACAGCCAGGAGACTCGTGGCTCTTCCTTTGTGTTCTCTTCTCCATTATAGTAGTTTTCAGTTCATCATTGGAACTGGCTAAGCTGCTTGGAGGTTCTCATCTTGGAGCCTGCGTAATGGCCCATCTGCATCATAGTTATATTGAGGAAGCTGTAACACATACTCACACAATATACACTTGTACACACACACACACACACACACACACACACACACACACACAATGTATCCCATATTCACACCCTCACAGTTTTGCATGCAGCGAGACTGGGGTACACTTGGACATTGGTGATTTCAAACTACTTTCCCAAGTGTTTCTGAGGAGGTGGGCTGCATTCTGCTTCACCTTCTGGAGGTGGTTAAAACTTCTGAGAGGTCCCTCCCCCCACTAGCCAGAAGTCAGTGCTGAATCAGAAGTGATTCACTCCCCACGTGTTTGTACTATCTCAAGCTTTCCTAGGAGAGCTGGCTTTGCCTTCTCCTTGGTAGAATACCCAGAATGCAAGAAAACTTGGGATGACTAAAAAGAAAAAAACTATAGTAACAACATTAAAAACCTAGGTCAAAAGAGAAAACCAGTTTCAACTTGGATCAGCTTTCCACAGCACAGAATTACCAGGACAGCCCAACTTCCTATTAACAAACCACCTGATGGATTCTTCATGGCAAATGCATCTGTCTTTGAGGGGTCTGGAGAAGGTGTTTTTGGCTTCCTACAGTCTTACCTGTATTATTTTGTCTTGTGAAGTACAATCCAGCATTGAGGCACACAGGCTGGTCTGACAAGCTCTGCATCTCAGGAAATAGCGCCACCTGCTGAGTATCCAGGGCATAATTTACTAGAGAACCGAAATGAGTCTTAGGGCAACTGGTAGGGGTTCAGTGTGGACTCCCTGGCTTTCTTACCAGCACACCGGATTTCCAGTCACCAGGCTGTTTTATCAGCTCACTGAATGCGACAAGCCTGTACTAATGAGAGTTGTGTTACTTGAGGGCATACACATTCTCCTGAGTGTCTCGGCTTCATTTCTCAGGTAGACAACTCAGACAACATGGGCAAACTTAGCTCTTAGAGAAACAAAACAGGATGACTGGACAAAACCAAGTACCTTTGCCTGGCACCAGTTTATGGACAATAGTCTGGTGACAGTGAGGGTACAGGAATTTCATATCCCAACAGATTTTCTTTAGCTCCCAGCCCAGCATCAGCAATCCACGCGGTAGTGTCATTTCCTTCTGGGACGGGTCTCCACAGTAAATCAGACCCCAGGGAAGCTCAATTTTGATGAGGTTAAATCTTTAAAGAAATGAAGTTCCGTGTTTTCCCATTGGCATTTATTTGTGTGTTTGTTTTAGCGCTAGGGTCTATCGCATATAAAATTCTCCCCAGGATCAGGAAAGGAAAATGGTAAAAAGTATGACATTTGTAAGGTGAAGCAATACTCTCTCCCCCTCTCTCTCTCTTTCTCTCTCTCTCTCTCTCTCTCTCTCTCTCTCTCTCTGTGTGTGTGTGTGTGTGTGTGTGCCTGCATGCATATGTGTGTGTTCTAAGCCAGGCTTTTGAAAGATAAACATTTGATGTAGGAAAATGTTGAAAGTAAGAAAGTTATAAGCAGGTTTCATTACATTTTTTCTAAAAATATTTGGCTTTCAAAAATCAAGCCCACTTAAAGTTTTCCGACTTTTATTTTCTTTTCTGGGCCATTTTGAAATATTGTAGGAGATTTCACTGTGTCATAATAATGTTATTTTATATAGATTTTAATAGTGAAAATAAAGTCAGTAGACCCCACTGCCCTCTAATATAACTGAACATTCATTTCTCTGCCCAGTTCTTCCCACACTCATGAAGAAATACCAGACTTTCAATTAAATTTCAGCACTTAGGCTCTTGTGAGGTCCTGAAATGTTTGATCATAGCCGAAGAAAACTCTGTAGCATGCATTACAAGTTATAGCAGGGGTGTGTGCAGATGGGACGTATTAGGCTTTTCCAATTTGATTTTACCATTTGAAAAATAAAATGCCTTAGGTTTGAACTAAATTTATTTTTATGCATGCAAAAAGTGGGAGTACTCACTTCACCGTGCCTTTGAAATTGTGATCATTGTGCCTATTGGTCTATCTTCAATCTGTTGATATCACTAAGTATAGATTTATAAATTTACACACACACACACACACACACACACACACACACACACACTGTTTGAGAAAAGACGAGGTTAAAGAATCCATATGGTAAGGGAGAATAGGCTGTAAGTGTGATTCTGCTGTGTTCTTTCCCCTGTCTGCATCTGGCCTTTTGAACCAACCGTCTTGTTTACTCATCTCCTGGAGGCCTCAAGAGCTGCCTTCCCAACCCTCCCGGAACCTTCAGTTTCCTAAGCTTTGTGGCACACGGTTGAATAGCTTTGCACTGCATAGAACTAGAACATGTTCCCAGTAGTGATTGAGACTAGGAGTAGATTCCTCTATATTGCAATTGTGTAGACAAGCCAAAGGCTTGGGGAGGTGGGAGCATTTTGATGACAGGACATTTTGACTAGCAGGACATTATTTCACTTAGACAGGTGGTCCCCATGAGTTCTACAGTAGGGTGGGGAAGAGAGTGAAATGTAGGTATTTTTTATCAGTGTTTTCCCCCCTTCTTAAACTTATATACCCAAGTCTTCTTGTAGTGTCAGTCACTGACTGGTTTTTATGGGATTCTTGAGTATGCAAATGAGTGGGTCTCTGCTTCTTGCACCTTCTCTTGGGTTCTTTTTCTTCTGTTTGTTTTGTTCAATTCAGTTTTGTCTTATATTATATTAATTATGCTTTAAAAATTAAATTAAGTTTTAAGAAAATAAGTTGTTTTGCAGTTTGGTTTGGGGTCTTTGAAATTTGAGTGTACATTTTACATTTACAACCCATCCCAGTTTTCAGGAGCAACAGTGTAAGTACTCAATAGCTCCCTGTGGTTTGTGGTTATGAACTTGATGGTGCCAATTTAGGCAGAGATGAGGAAGCATTAGAGAACAAGGTGCTGGGAGGCAGTTCCTCGGAGTTAGTGAGGGTAGGAATGTGGTGGTATTGTGTTCCCCAAAATATTGTGTACCCTAATAAACTTATCTGGGGTCAGAGAACAGAAAAGCCACTAGATACTTAGGATAGGCAGTGGTAGCACATGCCTTTAATCCTAGCATTCCAGAGGCAGATATCCATCTGTTCAAGGATACAGCCAAGCATGGTGACTCATGCCTTTAATCCCAAAAAGCAAGCCTTTAATCCCAGGGAGTGATAAGGCGTGAGGACCAGGAACTAGAAGCATTTGGGTGGTTAAGCTTTTAGGTTTTGAGCAGCACAGTTCAGCTGAGAGCCATTCCGATATGAGGACACAGAAGCTTCCAGTCTGAGGAAACAAGATCAGCTGAGAAGTTGGCCAGGTGAGGTTAGCTGTGGCTTGTTCTGTCTCTCTGATCTTCCAGTGTTCACCCCAATACTTGGCTCCCGGTTTGTTTTATTAATAACGACTCTAAGATTCATGCTACATAGGAATGCTAAGGACATAGGGACATAGAACAAGTGTTCCTTTTTGTTCAGCCATTAGGGAGCCAGGAGCTGCTGAAACAGTAATTTTCATTCTCATTTTGAGATGACTCACATAAAGACACAGTTCATAGAAATGGTCAACAAGTGGAGAATGGGAGCCTGGTGATCGCAGAGGAAGGACGCAGGGCGCTTCCTGGAGAGTTTGAAACTATTAGGATTAACAATTTCTTCTGTGCCTATAAAGGGAGAGTAACTCACTGGGGCCATGTTGGGCTGCAACGCAGTCCTGACACTTCCCTGCTCTCCCCAGACGATGCGCCCCCTACTGGTGTTGGTTTTGGGGACTCAGACTCTCCTTTTCCAGGAGAGTAGATGATTGGTTATGAAAGTGTAGGCCTGATTCTCCTACTTGAGGACTCCTACTTTCATTGATCCCTTGATCTGTTTGTTAATCATCTACTGAATCTTCAATAGTCTATAATGTTTAATGAGTTCCTACCAAATTGAAAGTTGCAGCAAATGCAACAGTTCTTCCATTTTGAATGCTGTCCTGCCTTCGTCTCATTTTCAATCTGTCTGCCTTCGCCTCTCCCTGTCTTCTGTTCTTTCTGGCTCTCATGTTTTCCATGGTTAGAACTAACTTAAAGCAAATTTGGAATGGGTACAACTGAATTGGAGCACATTCCAATCATAATCTATGGCCCCCATGTTCTGCTTTCTAGTGATGATTTACACTTAAAAATAGTTGGGACAAGCCCAGGCCTTCTGCTTTCTAAGAAGCTCTACTCTGAACTATATCCCTAACCTGATTTATTCTTTTTTCACTTTTCCCTAAAGTCAAAGTCATCTAAAGATGTCTGTCAAGACCCCCACGTACAGTGATACCACCATTTTTCCCATAACCACCTTTATGAAAAATAGAATCTCTTAGTCTGTTTATGTTCTTCTCAACCTGACTTGATATTAGGAGACAAACTATAAAGAAAATGAAAATAAGGACAGACTAAGGTATGGCTGTATATATTTCCCCTAAAATTAATAGGTGGAAACACATCACCAGTGTGATGGTATAGGAAAGGGGGGGTTCTAGAGGTGATTAGGCCATGGGTCTTCTGTGAATATGATTCACTTATAGAAGTGAATGCATAGAGCATCCTTGCCTCTTCTATCATATCCCTCTGAAAATACAGTGAGGAACTATCATTTAGGAATCAGTAAACTGACTTTTCTCTCTAGACACTTATCTTAGTTACAGTTTCTATTGCTGTAAAGGGACATTATGATCATGACAACTCTTATAAAGGAAAACATTTGATTTGGGCTGGCTTACAGTTTCAGAGGTTTAGTCCATTATCATCATGGTGGGAAGCATGGCAGTGTGCAGGCAGACATGGCGCTGGAG
This sequence comes from Peromyscus attwateri, assembly GCA_902168425.1. Lineage (NCBI taxonomy): Eukaryota > Metazoa > Chordata > Mammalia > Rodentia > Cricetidae > Peromyscus > Peromyscus attwateri. The sequence continues at coordinate 26,641 of CABHPP010144721.1, read as the reverse complement.
AAGAAACTGAGAGTTCTACATCTGGATCCATAAGCAGCAGGAAGTAAACTGAGACACACTTGCTCCAGCAATGCTACACCTACTCCAAAATGCCATACCTCCTAACAGTGCCACTCCCTATGAGCCTATGGGGGCCAATTACATTCAAACTACCACAACACTGAGGATGTTGGTTCCTTACTTGGACTTGCCAACTTCTAGAAATAAAAGAACACATTTTGATTCCCCCTTTCTCCCTCCTCCCGTCCCAGCCCCCCCCCCCCCGCCCCCCCCCCCCCCCCGGCCCAACTGATATGTAAAGTTGAATTATATTGTAAAATAAAATAAAATAAATTCAAAAAAAAAAACCAAAAGCTAACTATGATACAACCCGATAAAAAAAAAGAACACATTTTGATACAGCACCCTGAACAGACAAAAGCATCTCCCAATGATTTTGAAGGCCCTAGCTTCCCCAGAAGCATTGCTTTATAAAAAGAGAGTGGTCTTCAGTGTAAGTGGGTGTCCTTTTGTTGGAATATAAGAGAAATGGCATTACATCTTACCTTACACCTTTGTAGACCTCAATTTCAGACATACAGCCAAACGGAGTGAATTTTACAGTAAACATTGGTATGCCTATCACCCAGGCTATGCTGTTCCTACATTCGTGTATTATTTTCTCACAGATCAACCCATTTGTCTGCTGCAATGGTCTTCAAAAATTAAGCCATATCAATTTTGTATGTTTCAAAGAAAGTTACTGGCATCATAGTGCTTTCCCCTACATACTTTAACAAGCATAGCACTTATTTCACTTCAGTGCATCTTTCATGACCCGTTTGTATGTACTTGAATTGTGTATTCTACTTCATTTAAATAGGTGCATAGGCCGAGTTAGTCCAAACCTCCACAAGAAAAACAATGGTTTCATCGTTCTGAGTAGCAGTCCCTGAGGGCATCAGTATTCTGCTCATTTTCCACTATATGTTGCATATAAACGGAACTTTATTACTCAACTCAATTCACAATTTTGGGGACTCAGACAACATCATAGAAAGCCACTCCAAAGTCAGCACAAGATTTTGTTCTTTCTTGGTGTTCTATGCTCTTAAATGAGGTAGAAGAATTTCCCCTAATTTCTCCTTGTTCTTAGCTTTCTGCTCAGTCTATAATTTCTTTATTTTATCTTATTATTTTGTTTGCCAGTAAAGTTTTGTTTTTTCAGTTCTAGACATCCTGGTTCCTCTTACTGGGAAATCCTATATATCCTTACAATATCACTAGGCTCTCCCACCAAACAGAACTCATTTTTAAATGTTTTTAAATTTGCAACTTTTTAAATTAAAATATGATGTTATTTCATTCCTCCCTCTCCTCCCTCCAACCCCTCCCATGTCTTAGCATTTGCTCCCTCTCAAATTCACAGACTCTGTTTTTTAACTACTGTTGTAACATGTAAGTGCAAAAATATGAAAATTCAACCTGATGGATCTATGTATCTTTCTTTGTATGTATATGTTTTCAGAACTGACCTCTTTGTATTGGGTAACCAAATTAGGGGGGCTTATTCCTGGGAGAGACTAATCCTTCCTCTCTTAGCAGCCCTGAATTGCTTGTAGCTTTTGGCCTGGGGTGGAACCCTGTGAGTTTCCCCCATCCACATTAGCACATCTGTTGCTATCACTTGTTTAGGCAGCAATATTATTGAAATTTCATGGGTATAGTTTATCTTTCACTTCAAGGAGACACACTCTCCAGCAGACTTTTCTGGTCCTCTGGCTCTTAAAGTGTTTGTCCCCCTTTCAAAGATGTTCCCTGAGTCTTAGACGCAGGGAATGCGTGGTGGACATGATTTGAGGCTAGGCACCCCACAATTAGTTGTTCTCTGCATTTGGACCAGTTGTGGCGCTCTGTAATGGTCTCTATCTGCTGTAAAAGGAAGTGACTTTGATGAAGGGTCAGAGCTACATTTATATGTGCATATAAACATATGTTTGGAATGCAGGTAGGAATTATACTTGTTTAGGAAAGTGACAGTACTAGCTTCTCTAAGACCCATGACATCACTATCCATGGGTAGTTGGCTCTGTTTCCAGTATCAGGTATGATTTCCCTCTTATTAAGCAGATCTTAAGTCTAATTAGATAGTTGTTGGTTGGTGCCAAGATGTAGGTGCCATTATTGCATTTTTAGGGATAGCTTGCCCTGCTGCTTTTTGTCGTGGTTCAAAGGCATTACAGCTCTCTCATCTGTGGTTCCTTGCTCCCAATCTTCAAATATGAATGTAGAACCTAGGGTAACCACAGAAATAATGAAAGTGAGATAGGACAAAATTGGTGGAGGTTAGAGGGAGGAGAGGCTGGATAGAGTTGATATGATGAGAAAAATGGAGAAAATGGAGAGTGCTTTATTGGACAGTTGAGAATGAGGGTCAATGCAGAAGAGGAGGGAGGAAGGATAAATAACACTAAGAATGTTTGAGAAAACATAAGGAATCATTTTATTTTATATTACATTAAATTACCCATAAAACATGTAAGTATATGTACATACATTTGTATGTAATGTAAAAATGATGTGATACTTGGGGTGACAGTGCTCCCCATAGACTAACAAAAACCTTGGTGCCAAGCATTAGAAACCTCCTTTCTAGTTGTTGGTTAGGGTAGTTCAAAAGACTCCCAAGACAATATAGGCTATTGATGATGCCCCTGGTTGCCTCCCAGAAGCTGAAGTAAATTCCTATTACTGGAGACACCATACACTTCAGACCCAGAACTCGAAGATGTCAAGCTGGATCTGACCTGAAAGCTTCCTCCCTGAGGAGCCGCTTTCCTAGTGCTGCAAGGTGCTATGGGAGCTGCCAAGGGAGAGAAGCCACCAGAACTGATTTTTATTCAGGATCATTGAGTTATTACATGAGGTTTTCTTTCTATTTATCACATATAAAGAAGACATGGGAAAATAAATTCCAAAGAAAGAGCATAGTTGCTAAACTGTGAGTGGGTGATACACCACCAAAGCCTGAAGCATTAGGTTTTCCTCATGGCCCCAGCAGGAGTGGCACACATCCTCTCAAAGCCAGGCATGAAGTCACTTGGTTATGCTTAGGTCTTTGGGTATGTGATGTGTGCTTCCAGCCCCTCAGGCTACACTGTAGAGGTAAAGCAAGGAGCCACTTCTGACTCCTAAGAAATGACTTGTGTTAGGGAAGGCCTGTTAGGGTAGAACATGGTCCATAGTATTATTTGATTTAAGACATTACTTCTAGCATCATAAATCAACTAACATCCTCATGCTATTCTACCATCAAGCCACCTATTCTATTCTGACCTGTCATATCAGGAAAAGTATTGCCAGACTAAATAAAAGAAAGTCTCCACTAAGAAACCATTTAGCTATCCAAGGCATACATGGTCATGTTTTGAAACTTGAAGCTCAATCTTTTCTTCAGCATTGTTTATCATTGAATCTAATTAGTATAGATCTAATACTGTTTTGTTCAGTAGTAGTTAGGAACATATTTTATATGTCAAGTGGTTATAGTTGTTTACACATTTTCCTTTCTCTTGAAATTTGTTCATATAAAATCAAAGTCAGTCATAAAATTGTACCTTTAATTTTATGTAAGAGTTGTGTTTTGGCCTTAAAAAATCTTTGTTTAGATTGGAGTGGTTTCCATTGAGCAAAATCATAGCTTTTCAAATAATATCTTAGCATTAAGAATGGCCACACCCCAGTGAGCAGCTATAAAAATGGAGTTAATGCTTAAAGCATAAACCTCAGACCTATGGGTATTTTCTTCTTTATGTTTAAAAAAACACTAGAAAGGAAAGACTTAACTCACTGTAGTTATTTTGAGAAAACCAGTTTCCATAAATACTTTTTTATTGCAAAATTATAAACTTATACTTCCCTTTCCTTGACTCCATAATTGGCTTCCTGCATACAATTTACCTCCGTGTTTTATATTTCCATAAGAATTTTCTCCTGATATTTGTGTGCTCAGGAAATTCTATTAATAGACGTACTTCCTGCTTAAAGGATAAAGTCTGAAAGCCTTAGGTCAGTGTTCAAGGCTCTTCAGAAGCTGGCCCCTAACTTTCCAGTCTCATCTCCACCCTAGCATTCTTCCCCCGTTTCCTGACAGTTCCTTCCCAGTTTTGACAGTGCACTGATTCTGCATTGTTCTGCATCTACATTTAGCTACACATGTGCCTACACATCTGCATTCCTTGAGGCTTCTCCACCAGTTCTTTTCTAACCTGCCCACTCTTTTGTTTCCCTGACCCTCATTAAAAAAAAAATGTGTGTATGGTTGTTTTGCCTACATATATATGTCTATGCACTGTATGAGTGCCTGGTACCTGAAAAGGTCAGAAGATGCTATTAGATGCCCCTGGAACTAGAGTTAGAGGGTTGTGAACCACCAGGTGGGTACTGGGAATTATTGAGCACCGAGTCCTCTCGAAAAGTAGCAAGACCTCTTAACCACTGAGTCATCTCTCCAGTGTGCCCCCCCAACTCTTTATATAGTAGTGATTTCCCCACTCACTTACTTTGTCAGATTTTGTTTTAAATTGTAGGCAAACATTCATGGCATAACTTTTACATCTTATTCAATTTTTGGCATGCATTCAGTGAGACTGAGTTTGCTCCAAAGGGTTTCCATCATCTATCTGCAATGTTTTTTCATTATCTTACTGATTCTTTGCAGCTATTAATCAAACTAACTCCTATCATCTCACTTAACCCAGGCACTGGTAACATTGACTCTTGGTTCTCTTGCTGTGGATTTGACTACTCAATGTACCTCATTACATATCAAATGATACAATATTTGATATTTTACTTAGCATAATTCCTTAAAGTTAATTCGTGTTATAGCATGCATTAAATGTATTTTACTTTTCAATTGAATGATGCTCTGTGATTGTACATACAAAAGCTGTTCATAGATTCATCTGATAAAGTATAGCTATTTTCTGCTTTGGGGCTATTAGAATAATATTACTATGAATATCACTGTATATTAGAGTTTGGATTTTAAATGTTACACAAGCCTTATCTGATAAAGGTTGGTACCTAGTTGCTAGCACTATTGTGAGGTGGAAGAATCTTTAGAAGGTAGAGTCTAGAAGAAGAAAGGTAGGCCACTGGCAATATGTTCTGGAAGGGAACATTGGTGTCTTCATCTTCTCCATTTTTCAGCTTCTTGTCCTCTGTGATAATCACCAGATTTGTTACGCAGGGTGATCCCCACCATGATGTCCTCCTCACAGCATGCCCTAAGTGACAGGGTCAAGCAAGCATTGAGAGAAAGCTCTGAAACTGTGCGCTGAGATGAACAGTTATTTCCTTTAAGTTGATTAGCTTGATTGTTTTATCACAGTTATAGAAGGTGATTAACACATCTTCTAAGATCTGTGATTTTAATTCTTTTTTTTTGGTATATATGCATAAGTAGCACTGCTGGGTCAAACTCTATTAAATAATTTTATTAATTCATACTATTTTCTACAATGTCCATACTAATTTAGAGTCTCATGATGCACAGTTGTTCCAATTATTCACATCCATGATAAACGTTCTATGTATTCACATCTTTTGATTGCTATGGCTTTGTAGTGAGTCTTGAAATCAAAAAGAGGGACTTCAGTAAATTTCCTAATGAATATCCAGAATATTTCAAAATACATTTCATAGCTCATTCCAGAAAATCTGTTTCTGATACTTGTTTACACTTGAAGAAGTATATCTTTTACCTTAACTAAAGCTGTTTTTGCCTACTTTAAATAAAATGTGTTACCATAGGACTTCAGAATTGAACAGCCAGAAGAATTAAGAAATCTATGTTTTAAATGTTACAGAATGTGTTTTATTTTCAATAGATGTTATATAATACTCGAAATCAAGCTTATAAATCAAATTGTACCATAATCCCTCTTTAGCCACTTAGACATCGCGTCAAGGAAGCCTGCTAATTATACTTCTCATTTTAATAAACATAAGAAACACTCATGAATAATCCAATTTATCAGAAATATGTCCATGCATGCTTTTAACCAGCTTCGTTTTTTATGTGTTGGATTTATTTATTTTTATTTTTTTATGTGGTGATATTTTATATGAAATTTTTTTCATTTTACATACCAACCACAGTTCCCCCTCCCATCCCTCCTCCTGCTCCCTCCTGCCCCCCCTCCACCCATCCACTCCTCCAAAAGTAACCAGCTTCTTCTAATTAAGAATATTTATATTTTTCTTTAAATGAACCTCGACAACAACAGTTTATACCTCTCTGTATTTGATTAACACCTTGCCCCTCCCCTTCACTTTCAGGTGCTAGAGTCCCAAGTATCATTTGCAGTCATTATTTGTGGCTCTCTTCCTCATATCACACCCAAAGAGGACACTATTTATGGGAACCAAATTATTTAAAAATATTTCTAAGCCCTTTAGGCAGAGGTCAGTACACATATTAGCTGAGGGCAAAAGGAATATTCAAGCCCAGGCACCCCTGTTGAATTCACAGCTGGGATGTAAGCAGCTCCCTGCTGTTGGCCCGGTCCCCTTGGTTACCGTTCACCTTGCTCATAATATCCCGACAGCATGTCAGGGCCTATCTTAGCACCACGTATCAATATGTGTTTGTAGAAGATCAGCTGTTCCCATGGTACCTGGGTCTAGGGATTTGTGCTGGAATGTGTAGTGTTTCTAAGATCTGTGTTCTCAGCAGCTTCTCATACACTTGTTCTCCAAGGCACTGAATCTTTCAAGAAGTTCAAGTGGTGCTCTTGGACTTCATATTCAGAGTCCTACCTCCTCTTCCTTCTGGAATTTTTCATGGGGACTTAACTACACGTGTCTTAGTAGACCACTTTTTTGTTGCTACTTTTCCTCTTTAGGGAAGTCAAAGAAGTGTTAGTTATTACTTTTTCTCATTTTAAAGTCCTGCAATAAAATTTCAGAATTCTCTTGCAACCCCTTGCATTAAAAATATTTTATATTTCTAGCTAAGGGTTTAATGCCATGTAAAATCTGCAATAGGATTGTCAAATGGTTTGTATATCAATAAATATAGCAGGGGGCTTTTAAGAATAAAAATAAAATGATAAACATCTACATTAGATCCAAGAAACAAGTATTTATTAAATCAAACAAAAATGTTTACCCTGAATAATAAACAAACTTACCATTTTATTGCTATACATATGTATGTAACAACAATTAATGAAAAATAGTTTATGAATTTAAAAGGGAGCAAGGAAAAGTATACTGAGAGGGCTCGGAGGGAAGAAAGGGATGGGGAAATGATATAATTATATTTTAATCTCAAAAATTAAAAAAAAAACAGTCCTTAATTTTTCGACTTTAAAAAAGTCATACTGTGTGGTAGTTCTTTGGTTTAAGTTTGAAAGGAAGTTTGATGAAAAATAAGACTCAAATTTATTAGAATTAGTTTGGGAACCACTAAAAATAAAGTTATAGTATTCTATTCATGATAAAGTTCTCTTATATACAACAGAAAGAAAGAGAGAGAAAGGAAGAAAGAAAGAAGAAAGAGAAAGAGAAAGAGGGAGATAGATGGAAGAGGGAGCCTCAAAATCTGGGTGCTCAGATATATTTGAACTTCAGTAAAACAATGAGAAACCTTTTTAGTGCAAGTACACCCTAAATAGCATGCTAAATACTTGTACTAGTAATACATTTGTTGTTTATTGAAATTCAAATTTAATTGCATGTCACATTTTATCTACTCATCTTAATAATTTAAAACAACCATTCATTCAGACAGATGGAGGGGCCTAAGTAGCTGGACATTTAAAAGCTGAGCTCTACATGAATTCTAATGAGATGTCAATTTGGGATGCCAGTAGGTCCTTGCTTCAAAGCAGACAGAAACGTGCAAGGAAGGACACGTGGCGAGGGGGTGGCAGTGAACTAGTGGGTTTAAGTATGGCAATCCCTGAATCCATATTTCTGATAGATTCATACTACAAATGGGAAAAATTATCTGAAGAAAACAGAAATGGAGTACACCAGATACTGTCATCTAACATAGAAACAGCTAAGAACACCCATTCTAGCCACACACTAGTGAAATTCTCCACATCAACATTATGATCATTATTCTCTCATCTTCAATTTTTGTCATCAAATATCTAATTGTTCTTGATACAATTTATTATAACTTACAGTGAATGTCAAAAGTAATAGGTAAAACACAAAATATTGCATTGTTCAACTCACTTCTAAAGACAATAAAGCAGAACACAAGAATCAATGTTCCTTTGCTAGGGGTAAATGACAGAAAACTAGACACCAGCTCCCCAGTCATTGAAATCAATGCTTTGGAATTGTAGCAGTTTAAAACTGGACTTAAATATCTCCCTTGGAGCTGATTTGCACAGAAGTTTGCAGGCTAAGTGTCAGAATGACGGAAGATCTGGATAACAGAACACTTAGCATTGTTTTCTGACTGCAGCTTGCAGAGCGAGTATTGTGAAGAAAAAAAATGGACCAGGCACAGTGGAAGCTCCATGATCTGGTAAGAGAGAGTTGGCGTGATACACTTTGTACTTACTAGATTTATTTAATTAAGAACCAGTTAGTATGGCAGGGTACCTTCCTCTGAGTCATTGTCACAGAATGCTTTTTCTGAACTCGTTTCTGAATGGTGACCATTATCACCATTCCAAGGCCAAAAGGTGTCATGTGATATGACCTTGTTCCTCAAGCAGGAGACATCTGGAGTCTACTCAGTGTGTAATATCCAACTCAATATCCAAGTTTTTCATGTAGTTTCTCTTTGCAATGTCCACCTGCATTGAGTTCCCTTTCTCAAGGCATCTGCAATGTTCCTTTCCCCCTGCCTAGATACTTTTTTACCATTTCAAAAGTCTTTTCATGTGTAAGTCTGGTAGTCCGGAAAATTGGGGGTAGTGTTTAGAATTTCCTGCACTGCTTTCTTCATCAAGATGTGGCCCCACGTCTTAAGTCACCTAGTCGTTTGATCTGGAAGTTACTTTAAAGATCACCACCAAGACCTAAGCTTTGTGGACAGCGAGTGTGTTTTGCAGCACCATGGGTGTGCCCTGAGAAACAGCCAAATAAAGGTAAAGCCTCGATGTGCCAGGGTGAATGAGGATTTAGACATAATTATGCTTTCTGGTTCACTGGAACATGTCTTTCTGAAAGTTAAATCTGCTATAATATGAAAGTTGCTTGTGCACTGTTCTGCTTTATACAATGAGGACCAGGGCACAGCACCTGCTCCCAAGGATCAGTGAATTCAGGTGTGGAGTTAAGGCAAATGTAGTGAAAATTTAATCAGCAGGCGAGTTTATGAGGCAGCATGGGAAGGTGATTTCCTAGCTCCAAAGGGCAGCTGTAAAAGGTTTGCTTACTGTTTCCTATACCAGCTTATTTCTCCTCCCAGTAAACATAAAATGGTGACTATAAGTGGATCATTCTTTTGATAGAATTTCTTAGTGTATTAGATTATTAATAATAACATCAATTTAATACCTAGTTATAATGTATTTAATACTTTCCAATCAGTATTCCAATAATTTTTGACAAGTTAGCAATTTAATCCTTTGAACAGCTCTCAGAGCAGCTAGAGAGAAGTAATTTGCCCAAGTTCATACAGACATGAGGGAGCTGAGCTGGGCTGGCACCAAAGTCCCTTCCAAACAATGATTTATTGTCTCTTCTTAGCCTTTACACTTCTGAAAAGAAGAATTCCAGGAAAATCTTCTTCTTTTGTCTTTTTATGTTACAGCCATCTGAAAGGAAAACCATCTGGCTGGTAGATGACTCTAATAGGAGACGCCCATTTCTACATGAGTGTGGCCAAGAGAGCGCCTCACCATTTCAGATTTACATTACATTACAGGAGATGTAGAGAAAACTGAACAAACACTATTTATTGTCCCTGACAGTCTTAAAGAAACAGAAGCTTTCCTGGGGCAATAGGGAACTGATAAGTCCTGGGGGTGGGGGTGGGGGTTGGGGGGCAGAGGGAAACACACCCTTTTACTAGGAAAGCAGAAAAATTTCTGTGTGCAACCAAGGTGATATCTGCATGAATTCAAAAGCTATTTTTTGTTTGAATTTACAACAAATAAGGGAAGCAATGAGCTGTCTCCGGCTTTGCAACATCTGTTAGAACTACACCTGCCGCAAAGATTTCCTGGCTCCTATTCTCAAGAGAAAGTCAGCCAACAGGAAACAGGCAGGAACACAATGACTTTACTGAGATAGTCTTCAGCTTTGCCTTAATTCCTGAAAATATTATGTTTCCCCTCTGTAGACACAATACTTTACAAGGCAGTGGAAGGCGGGAAGTGGACTGTGCTTGCAATTTTACAGAAAACAGGAATGTCACAGGGCCACCAGTCAACTGGGTGACATCAACACACCTGGCCGGTTAGTCCTGACTCAGTGGGTAACACATGGAAACCAAGCATGTCATACTCACCAGAACAATTCAAGGACTCCCCACCCTGTGACTCCGTCATTTCTCAAATTCAATGATTCCCAAACTCCAGAGTGAATCAGGACCACCTGACAGCCTTCTCCAGATTGCTTGATCTGATGCTCACATTTTTGTAAGTTCCCAGGTGACAGAAGCTGCAGACCTGAGGACCACAATTGTTAACTATTGCTCTGCTGTACAGAAACCGAACCTTCCCATGCAGACTGCTCTAGGCCTCTCTACCTCTAGAGTACATTTCCAGCTGCTCCTCCTCCTGTGAGTACCCATGATCAGTCAGACTGCCACTCCCTACTCAGTCCCAGAACTTATCATATTAAGAAACAAAAAAAGAAGTCAAGTGGGTCTAGTCTGTCTAAGTTGGTACAACAGAGCAGGTGTTTCCCAAAAAGCTTCACTTTATTAACATATAACAGCTTTAATCTGGCTTAAAATTGCTGCAAATGAAATGCTAACCTTGTTCATGATTATGTATGTGGCCTCAGACAAGCACCTGACTTCTTCTTGCTTAATTTGAATGCCACAAAGGTACTGGTACACACAAAATTACCCCCCAAAAAATTATACTGAGGATCCTGGGGATATTATGTACACAGCATCATTTAGAGAAGAAAAAAGGGAGAGCACCACCTTTATACCTAAAGTGAATATCATATTTATTATGGCATTACGATGACTATTTACTGTATTACTAATTTGTGGTGATAGAGTTTGCTACATCACATTTGTATTACTAATCACATAATTTTCAAAGCAAAAGAAAAGGAGCTATATTGTAAAGCATGAGTTATTTTCATTATTTGAATAGCTAAACAAAATATGTTAATAAAATACATATTTTAATAATATATAGCCTGTAGGTATTTAATAACAAGTACCAGCAAGTTGTGTTATCCATAGTACATGATTACCAAACTCTTACAATATATTCATTGTATTCATAGTGATATTCAAAAAGCCATCTAAAAAGTTCTAAATATCTAAATTCAAGGCACATATAAGATATATTAAGGCATCACAGGTAGCAGTTACAGTTATATTAAAACATACAAATTATTCAAAGTTGAAATATCAATATGTAACATGTCCATATAAAATTTGTATGTAGCATTAATGTCATATATATAATATAGGTAATGCTATTTGTTACTTTTACGAAGCCACTGCTGTCAATGCTAATACCTCAGTCTATTAAGCAACATAAGCATAAATAATCTTATTATCAACAATTTTGTTAGGATTATAATTTGAATAAACAAATGTCACTGCATGATAGAGGGTTGCTACACTTCCTTGGAGCAACAAAGAGTATTATAGAAAAGGTGGGGAGATGACTCTGCAGTTCAGAGCATTTGCTGCTCTTATAGAGGACCTGGGTTGGGTTCCCAGCACCCACATCAGGCAGCTCAAAGCCATTTGTAACACCTATTCTAGAGAATATGACAGTCTCTTCTGGTCTCTGTGAGTCAAGCAAGTATAGCAAGATGGGTTTCTGTCTGAATGCTTTTGACCCTCCTTATACCTCAGTTAGGAGCTAAATTGGGTTGTCTAGAGATGATGTTAAAGATCACACCTGCAGCCCTCAGAAGGTAACAGTGCTTACAAGCCCCTTAAAGGAAGGAATAATTTAACTAACAGGAGGCCATGAAGATGAACTTCTTAAGTCCCCAAGACTGGCATCTTCATGAGATGAAGAAAAGACTGCTGGGTCATGGGCATGTATCTATATCTATATCTATATCTATCTATCTATCTATCTATCTATATATATATATATATATATATATATATGTAGGATCACTGAGATGAAGAAGCAGCAAGAGGGCAGGATCTGCAGGCCAAGAGGAGAGTTCTAGAAAAGTCCTCAGAGAAAGCCAGCCATGCTAGCACCATGCCCATGGAACCTTTGCCTCCAGATGTGTGAGGAAATAAATACATTTCTGTTAAGTCTGTGTGTTTTGTTATGGTTTCCAAGAAGCCACTATAACCTTCCCATGACCCAGTCCCTCCTAGTCTCTTTAGACCAATTCATAGAAGAAGTAATGAAAGGAAACCTTGGGCATATCTGTGAAGAGAGATCAAGGTGAGCATTGTAACTCCTGTAGAGCAGGCCTCCAGTCCCTCTAACTCTGTCTTGCTCCTTGTTCAAAACGTCTATGATGACAGTGGCCTTTATTCTGAACAGAATTGCCTCCAGTGCCCCTCAGTCTTGTTTGTTTTGAGTAAGGCTTTGCAGTGTAGCCCTGGATTGCCTAGAATGTGCTATGTAGCTCAGGCTTTATCCTTGTGGAGAGCCCCCTGCCTCTGCCTTCCAAGTGCTGAGATGACAGGCCTGAATTACCACATCTAGTTTCTAGTCTGAAGTGTTTCTTCAGTATAATGTCTGCAGGCAGCATGTTTGGAGCACTTAGCTCTTTATCTGCAGGCAGCATGCTTGGAGCACTTAGCTCTTAAACTGTAGGCTGCATGTTTGGAGCACTTAGCTCTTTATTTACCAGCAGGCGGCATGCTTGGAGCACTTAGCTCTTTATCTAACTGCAGGCTGCATGTTTGAAACACTTAGCTCTTTATCTGAAGGCTGCATATTTGGAGCATTTAGCCTCTATCTAACTGTAGGCTGCATGTTTGGAGCACTTAGCTCTTTATCTGAAGGCTGCATGTTTGGAGCACTTAGCTCTTTATCTACAGGCTGCATGTGCTGAGCACTAGCTCCTTATCTAGCTGCCTTTATCTTCCCCCTCTTCCCTTCTCCAATCTTTCTCATATCTTCTCTCCACATTCAATATTTTCTGCCCTTCCTCTCCTGGTTCTCATTTTTTTCTCCTATGTTCTCTCTCCTCTTGACTAAGCTCTTTTCCAAACAATTTCTTAAAAGTCCTTCCCCACCCCTCACCTCCCACAAAACCCATATTTTTTCTGCTTCTTTTTACCCTTGAACAAACATTCTCCAATATAAAATACCCCATGGTCTGTTTTCTCTGAATTCAACAGCAGTTAAGTGACATCATTGGTTTGACAGACCACTTCCAGACAGACTAGCTAAGAATGAATGGAGGTTTGGGGGTTGTCTGGAGGCCTTCCACGTCTTCAAATTCATATTACTAGGCAAACATGAAGTCCCCTTAGTCAAGAGTTCTGTTGCAGACAGTTAAGGTAAAAATTTCATGATTGCTGGAGTATTTTTGGTATGTTTAAAATGGCCAAGTCAGTGTGGAAGAAGGCAGTGACAATGTCACCACAGAAGGGACATCCATTTGTAAGCTACTGGGATAAGATCAAGATGGAGTTTGAAGGCTGAGCACAGCTTGTCAGCACACATCATATCTTGGTTCCCATCATGTCTTCTCCAAAGTATTCCCTGCCATATTAATGTAACACTATAAGGCAGAAATCTCTCAACATCGAAATTAACACTACAACTTCCTGACTGTTTGGCTGCTTTAAGGGAAATGAAAGGTGAGGAATCTCTTGGCTGGACACAGAATTTAGTCTCTCAGCTCTCCAGGCTTTTGGATTCCATTCTCCACACAGAATAACATACTTAAAATCCATAAAAGGACTTCAGAAATTATGGGAGAAATATGGCTTAACACGTTTCCACTAGCCCAAAGAAAATAATTGGTATCCCAATAAAGTCATTATTAAAAGTAATAGATGGACACAGTCTGGAAAATCACTTTTGAAAAGTTCAAAACAGGACGAAACAGGAAAATGTCTGGGTTTCAGAGAATTATTAGCAAACATGTGCTGTCTCTGCAGTGGACGGAACCTCCGGCCATGAATTACACATCCTCTCTATGCCTCATCTTCTAATGATGGCAGGATCTATGACTTCCAGGCGTAGTTTTAGAAAGAAAAGTGGGAATGGAGAGGCAGCGACGAGCAGAGTTTGCTGCAGTTTTTGATACTACAGGTATTAATCAGTTGTAGGGTGAGTCTTGTGCCATAGGCAAATGAGAAAAGGCAAAGCGGGATGAAGTGTATCACTCACTGCTGCTGGAGGTAAAAGAAACCTTCCGATTTTGTATACACAGGAAATCTGTCCCTGAAAAATCACGTTATGGCAGAATATGTTCTAAGTTAGTTGTCAACTCATTAACAAATTATCGTTTCTTTCCTAGCTAGTTTTCTCTGTGCATGTTTCTGAACAGAGTCCATGGTTTCGTAAGATCAGGGAGCCATTCTCGGAAAGACCTCCTAAGGTGAGTTGACTTTTGTAAGAACGTCAGAGAGTGTACAAGATCTGTGAGGCTGTTCCTGTGTAACACAGCATACTGTTGTATAGTAAGCTTTGTGCGTGTGTTTGTAGATGTTCGTGTGTGTGTGTGTGTATGTGTGTGGGTGGGTGCACATACACACACATGTGAAGGTCAGAGGTCACACTCAAGTGTTTTCCACAGTTGCTCTCCATTTTGCCTTTTGAGAACAAGACAGTAGCTTGAGAACAAGACCCTGCTTCTTTCCATCTCTTGGATGTTCTTTATCAGTGTGAAAGTGGAAGAATGCCTTTAGATAAACACATGGGTGGTGTTCTAAAATAAAGAACGGTTTGAACATCAGGTATAAATTTTTAATTTAAAAAATCAAACAGGGCAAGCCAGGGGACAAGTTGAGTCTCACATAGTAGCAACTAAACACAAGTCTAGCTAAAGTTCAAAGACAGAATACAGGAAGCCATAACCAAGGGACTCACTGGAGCATGAGACTACAGGGAAGACACCAACATCTGGTCCAGAGTCACACTCAGGGAACTCTTACACTGCAAGTGACAGAGAATGTGGAGTAAAATAACTCCACAGCTCGTGTGTGTCCACTTTCACAAGTACAAACAGTAAATGAGATGATCAACTTAAAGAGGAGCAAAGGTGAATGAGAAGCTGCAAGAGGAGAGAAAACAGCAAATATCAAGAACCAGACACCACCCACATCTTCAAATAGTCAGTAAGGAGCACGTGCAGAATAAAGAAAGCTACTGGAGAGAAAGACCAAGTCACATACAACTAAATAGTGGCTGATTGTTAAAAACAAAACAAAACAAAACAAAACAAAACCAAAAAAACTAAAATCCAGAATAGAATGGCTTAGACCGGTGCACTTTATCTTCTGAAATACCAAAAAAGTACAACCTAGATTACTATACTCAGGAAAACTGTCATAATTGAAAGAGAAAGAAAAACTTGTTGCAACAAAAGCTGGCTAAAGACTATGGCACAAAGCTAATCTTAAAGAGATACCAAAAGGTATGCTCTGGACTGAAGAGAAAGGTACAAATGAATGTTGATGAAGCAGGAAGAAAATCTCAAGGGGCCCCTCCCCAAGATAAAGAATTACAGGGAACTAATGACCGCTGTGAGAGGGAGAATTAGCTAGCTTCTCCCAGGAATGGCTATCCAATACAAAGTATTCAGCCCTGAAAACATACACATACCAACAAAGATGAACTCAGCAGGCTATATTTATCTATCTGTGCATACTTACACACATATATATGAAATAATAATCAAAGAAAGGGAAGCTATCAATTTTAGAGGGAAGGACATGGCAGGGGTTGGGAGAAGAGGACTTTGAAGGGGCTGGAGGGAAGAAAGGGAAGGGGGAAAGCGGTATAATTATATTTTAATTAAAAATGTATAAAATGCACACGAGGCTATAAACTTCTTTAACTCTCCCAGGGTGTCTAACATCCCTCTTCTGGCCTCTGTGGCCACTGCATGAACATGGTACACCGACAAGGCTGCAAGCAACACATCTACTCACATTAAATAAAATTGAAAAATAATTTTAAAAATCCTGCAGACATAACACAAAATGAAACAAACGAATGAACAATAGCAACAGAAGAAAGAAAAATGGATAATACCCTCACAGAAACAGATATACAGGTTGATAGAATAAAGGATACAGATATAAGCCAATGCAACCACAGTTGCCTGATTTTTGACAATGGTACCAGAAAAACACACTGGAGAAAAGACAGCATCTTCAACAAATGGTTCTGGGAAAATTGGACATCAATATGCAGGAGTGTGAAACTAGATCCTTATCTCTCACCATGCATAAAACTAATTCCAAATGAATGAAGGACCTCAACATAACATCCCACACCCTGAAACTGCTAACATTCAAAGTAGGGTGTACACTTCAACTTCTAGGCTGTGGGAGGCCAGCTCCCACTTTTTCCCCAGGGTACTCTTGAGGAGAGAGGAATAAGAAATGTTAGATGGAAATACAGTGGGGAGAGAAACACAGGAACACAGAATAGCTTCAGGAGGGCCTGGATCAATATCCACCACCGCCCTCTGTCTCCTCAAAAGGGCTTTTTATAAGAATGCTAAGGGGAGGAGCTAAAGACCCTCCCTAACTCAGCCAAGTGCAGAACCTTCCAATCTCCTGGTAACAACGCATGTGGTCAACCCATCCTCTAATGCAGCCCTGCTGGGTAAAGCAATCTCAGATCTCACTAGGAAAACTCTGTGGGCCTCCACACTAGGCCCAGGTAAGAACTTTCTAAACAGACTGGTTGATCCAGAAGTAGGACCAATAATTGACAAGCGGGACCTCATAAAACTAAAAGCTTCTGGGCAGCATAAAGTGAGTCAGCGAACCACTGAGTGAAGAGGCAAACCACAGAGTGAAAAAAATGTTTTTCCAGAAAAAAAAGAAGCAAAGCCCTCTAAATATCAAGAAAACAAAATAAAAATCATGACTCAAATAGAACATTCTCAGAAGAAGAAACACAAAGGACAAATAAACATTTTGAAAAAGTGTACAACAGCATTAGCCACACAGAAAATGCAAATTAAAGTTACTTTGAGATTTGATCTCACTTCAGTAAGAAGGGTTATCATTAAAAAATCAAATATCAACCAATACTGGTGAGGATGTGGTGAAAAGAAACGCTTATTCATTGTTGGTGGGAGTGGGTGGTGCTGCAGCTTCTGTGGATATCAGTGTGAAGGTTCCTCCATAAGCTAGAAATAGAACTCCCATTTGACCCATCCGTACCACATTTGGGCATACACCTAAAGGAGTCTATCTTACCAGAGAGACACCTGCTCACCAATGTTCACTGATGCTCTACTCAGAATAGCTATGGGATCTCCATCTACTGAAGACCAGATAATGAAAATGTGGTAGAAATGCATGATGGAATTTTATTCAGTTGTGAAGAAAATGAAATTATGAAATTTGAATGTAAATGGTTGGAGCTTGAAAAATTATACTGAGCAAGGTAACCAAGACCCAGAAAGATAAATACTGCATATTCTCTTTCATATGTGGATCCTACCTTCAAATCTTTTTATTTGTAAACTTAGCTTGGTGTACTCCTAGAAGTAAAGAATTTAGAGAAAGGTTGGTTATTGAGGTATGGGGTTCCATAAGGGAGAGGGAATGGTAGAACATAGGTAATAAATAGATAGAAGAATTTGGAGATGCTAAGTTTAGGCAGGAATGGAGGAAGCAAAGAGAGAGGATTGACCAGAATGCAAAGGGTGTGAAAAAGCCATATGGAAACTTGTAACTTTGTAAATCAATTAAAAAATGTAAGTTAAAAAGAGAGAAGAGAGATACTTGCAAAGCTGGATGATGATGCTTCTGAAGCCATGGGATTACTCACCACAACTCCCAGTGCTACATTTGGTGAAATAAAAAGCTGAATGGCTAATAGCTAGGCAGGAGGTATAGGTGGGATTTCAGGGGAGAGAAAGGAAGAGGAGAAAAATCTAGACTCATGGGAGATGCCAGGAGACATGGAAGAGGAAGAGAATCTAGGTGCATGGGAGATGGTAGGGAACATGGAGATGAAACAGGAGGTGCAAGATGGAAGAGAAGTAACACCCTGTGATAGAATGAGATTAATATAAATAGATTTATTTAAATATAAGTAGATTAGTTTAAGTTATAAGAGCTGGTGGGACAAGCCTAAGCTAAGGCTAAGCTTTCATAATTAATAAGTCTCTGTGTTGTTATTTGGGAGCTGGTGGCTTAAAAAGAAAATCCATCTACATACATCCTTATATGCTGGTGGTCAAGGAGACCTCACATGCCCTCCAACCATAGAGGGTCTTGCCATTACTCTTGGTTTCCCCTTGGAATTTGGTGATAAAACTCTGTTGTTGAAGACACCACAAACATTGGCTACAAATAACAGAAATCAAAGTGAAACTGAGCTGAAAGCAGCCTCTCTGCTTAGTAGCTCTGACAGCATTGGAAGACTCTATACAGTCTTCTGGGATGAGGGGACAAGACAACGTACCCACAGTGTTATTCAGCTGTGAATTCCACCAACTGTGATGCCAACTTTACCAGCCAGCATATGTCCACTGGTGTAATGAGCTCTGATTTGGATCTGAGGCATGTTATTAAAAAAAGAAAATTAGTGCATGATACTGTAAATCCAGTCAAAAGTCATGAGTAAGGAACTCCATGCTCATGTAAGCTGTCACAGTGCCATGCTGCCTTCTGAATAGTTACAGTTTGGACCATAGACAAATGTTACCAGCTTTTATCAGAAAAGTGTGTCTTTTTTACAGGGTTTCTCTGTGTAGCTTTGCACCTTTCCTGGATCTCGCTCTGTAGACCAGGTTGGCCTTGAACTCACAAAGATCCGCCTGCCTCTGACTTCCGAGTGCTGGGATTAAAGGCGTGCACCACCACCGCCTGGCTCAAGTGTGTCTTTTCAATGAATAGAGGTGACTGAAGAGACACATGGCCCAGGACACTAAGAATAAGTGATAGATGAGTGTTCAGCCTTAAACAGGACATTTAAACCACCCCATCTAAGACTCAGCAATCACTGCATAAGAGGAAAGAATGTAAAAGCTGGAAGATAGGGTAAAGGGCTGTGAAATGCTGTCTTCTGGCCATGGCACAGTCAAGGCAGCCATGACTTTACAGCATCTCTGGCTGCCTGCATTGGGCCTATAAAAGACTGTAACTGTCAGCAGTTAATTATGTATCAGGGAGGGAATCACAGGACCCTACCCTTCCTGCTCAAATATTGGTGACTGGCAGATTCTTAGGAAGGGACAGCCATCATCTTGTAGAGGAGCAGTCTTTTATCTATTGAAGAACCCATTGGGCTTCAGTGAAAAACTTGGTGGCAACAGTGGAATTTGATTGCACATGCTCATAGTTTGTGGTAAAGACACATCTTAACTTGATAAACTGAGCTGCGTGCCTTAGTGTCCATGAGACTCCAACATGCTTTCTCATATGTCCCAAAGCCATTACACAGAGAACACGTCCCTCACAACTGGGTCCACACCCATGGGTCCACACCCATGGTTCCACAGTCAGCTGTAGATAAACTCAGTGGGTAGAAAAACAAAAAGGACGTGTTTGTGGGGACAGAATTTCTAGGAGGTTGGAGGGTTATAGGGTGAAAGGGGTATTAGGCAGGGTGGGAGGTCAGAGCAATCAGACTCATTGTATCTATGTATAGAATTCTCAAAGACAAATTCAATTAAAGCTCCACACCGAAATCCCCTCCCCACACACACCGAAAAGAAGCAGCACGGCCTCTGTTCCATGCTCTGAGAAGTTTTGTATCTACCTTAGCTAGTGCAGCAAGGCACCTTCCTCAGTAATAACTAGTAGCAAAACTATAATTACATATATGTTTAAACCAAATAATAAATGAATGACTGAATGACTGAATGAATAAATAAATAGATAAATAGATAAATAGATAAATAAATAAATAAATAAATAAATAAATAAATAAATAAATAAAAAAAAAAAATAAGCGGAGCCTAAGGAAACTCTTAAAGGTTTTGTGAGACTATTGTCTGTGAGGCCAGCAATATGGGTCAGTGTAAAAGGTGCTGGCCACCAAGCTTGAGCTGAGTTCAATCCCTGGAAATCATATGGTAAAAGAGAGCACTGTTTCCTATAAGTTGTCACTTAACTTCCATACATGTGTCATGGTTTACATATGCCACCTACTCAAGACAGACAGACAGACACACACACACACACACACACACACACGCACACACGCACACGCGCACACGCGCACACGCACACACGCACACACACACATACACACACAGTAAAATGTAAAATAAAAATTGTAAAATAAATTATTGTCTTGGAAACTGTAGTTTTCTCCTGTTCCTTCTAGAGAACCTAATTTCCCATCCAAGCACCCACATGGGTTACCACTTTGCAAGAAAAATGTAGGTGCTAGTCTGAAAAACTTGGTGGCAACAGTGGAATTTGATTGCACATGCTCATAGTTTGTGGTAAAGACATATCTTAACTTGATAAACTGAGCTGCGTGCCTTAGTGTCCATGAGACTTCAACATGCTTTCTCATATGTCCCAAAGCCATTACACAGAGAACACGTCCCTCACAACTGCAAGTTTCCTTATTAGACTTGGTAATACTTTCCAGCTCTTCCCAAACTGAACCTGCCCCTCATCTGTGCAAAGCACTCGGCGATGATGCGATTTCTTTTATTGTTCTATTAAAATATAAAACTTGAGAGTAAATATTAGGAAATAACCTGAGAGATCCATGGAACGACAGAGAGATAGAGAGATGAAGAGACGATCACTTCCTTCTCTCCACCTCCTGGATCCAAAGGACACTACTCATCAGCTCCTCTGCTTCCTCCTCCGTGTGTCCCTCTATCTCCTTTGGAGCCCACCAGGAAGGAAACTATATTCTCCACTCTGGCCAGCTGAATGCGAACTTCGCCCTCCTAACCGAGGTCGGACTGTATTGGTGGTCTCGGAGGATTCAACACAAACAAATCTTCCCCAACATAAAGATCTGTTTTCTGTCTCCATCCATCAAAGGACAGTTCCTAGAATTTTCTGTAGTGGGAACCACCAAATATGCGCAGGTTTTCATTCTGTTTTTGTCTTACTAGCTGTAACTCTGTTTTATCATTTTAGCAGTTGCTATTGAATGTAGTAATATAAGTTCACTGTTTGGTTGCTTATACTATTTCTCTTATAGTATTGTAATGATTCACATCTATTTTTTCCTTCCTAGGTTTTGTGTGATTATAATCACACATTTTGCATGCTCTGATTTTATGGAATAACCATTGTTCACTCTTTGGTTTCTTATTGTGTGACTTGCAGCTGTTTAGATGTATTCCCAAATTTTTCTTTTTTTGGTGCTTTTGTAAAGGCTATTGTCATTTTAATTTTAGTTTGCAATGAAAAATAGGCAAATAATTTAAATAGACATTTCCCCACCCAGAGAAATACAAATAGACATTTAAATATATGAAAAATAAGTTGCTCAGTTTCATTAGCCGTAGGGTGAATTCAAATCAAAACCACAGGGAGATATGATCTCATTCTAGTTGGAGTTGCTGTTATTTAAAAAAATAAAACATACAAAAAAGCCAAAACAATGTAAGTTGTCAAGGATGTGTGAGAAGTGAATTCTTACACAGGCTTGGTGGAAATTTAACTGGTTGATCCATTAGGTTGAACAGCATGGATGTTTTAGTTCAAAATTCTATGCTCTGGATAAAGTAACCCTTGACTACAATCTCAGTATCTGGAATCCTGAAGGAAGGGGATTCTGAGTTTCAGGTCAATTTGGGCTCTATAGTGAGACTCTGTTTCAAAAAAAAAAAATAATGAATTCTAATTTTTTAATTGGAAATGAATCTGCCACATGAACCACATATCTTACTTTGGGTAGACAGCCACATAAAATGAAATTTACATTCCCAAAAGATACCTACATGCCTGTGTATATGTGGTATTATTTAAAATAGCTCAGATAGTGAATCTGCCTAGGTGGCCTCTCTAGGATGAATGGATGTAGTATAGCAAGTCCACATGGCAACACATTATTCATCATAAAAAAGAGAGCTCTGCCGCTGGCAGCAGAATGATGTAAAGGGGGGATACTATTTTAAGTGAAATAAGCCACATGCAGAAGACAAGCATATATTCTTTCTTGTATGTAGAAGCTAAAAGAAAGCAACAATTATTTGTCACTTTCTGAACTATTAGCAACTTCCTAAGAAATGAACATGCTTTCTAGAGTGACATCTTGTAGATCCATTAAGACCCAAAACTAAAATCCATCTCTGCTTTTACAGTACTTAAATCTACATTTAATAAATTCATTAACAATTTGACTTAAACTGTAGCTAAACTTTCACTAGTGCAGAACTTTGCATGAAAATTAATTTATTTTATGAAGTGTCTTTAAATATGAAAGCCAGTTTCACTTATTTACTTATACTTTTTTTAGAAACGAGAATTATTTAAGGAAAAATTCCTTGGATTTTGAATCTATTTCAGAGTTGCAGACAGGATTGCCAAGTTATTTGTTTTCCTCTCCAACTATAGACAATTAAGGATTGCCAAGAGAGGGAAAGTTAACTTTTCCCAGGGATGAGCACCCAACTGGATATCCATTACCAAATGGTCAGTCCTGTTCCCTCTCTCTCTCTCTCTCTCTCTCTCTCTCTGTGTGTGTGTGTGTGTGTGTGTGTGTGTGTGTGTGTAACAGTAACAATCAAAGAAAAGAGAAAAGGGGCCATCGAAAGAGAGACAGAGGGAGAGGAGGGACACATGAAGGGTTGGAAAGGGAAAGTGGAAAATGGTGTGATTAGATTTTAATTAAAATTTTAAAAAATAACCACAGAAAAAAGTTGTGTCTGTAAAGCTCACTCGTGATGAAACCAAGTCATAAAACATGGAGGTTCACTCTCAACTTACAGAGAGTCTCGTGGGCTACACATAATTTTACTATAAAAAAGTTTATTTTGCCGGGCAGTGGTGGTGCTTGCCTTTAATCCCAGCACTCGGGAGGCAGAGGCAGGTGGTCTCTGTGAGTTCGAGGCCAGCCTGGGCTACAGAGTGAGTTCCAGGAAAGGCGCAAAGCTACACAGAGAAACCATGTCTTGAAAAACAAACACACAAACAAAACAAAACAAACAAAAAAGTTAATTTTTACTTCTGCAACTTCCCTTGATAGTAGAAAAACACAAATTAATGTTTTCATAAACTTGTTATGACAAATGAGGAAAACAAAAAGTTACCAAATATTAACTAAATTTTTTGTTAAAACTTACTGCTTTGTTAATCTTTGCTCTTGTTTTAATTAATGCATTTGATTGACATTAAGCCCATAGAAAAGTAAAGCAAGAAGACATTTAACCAGTTTCTACCGAGTAACCACAGGTGCTGGTTTGTGATGTTGTTGAATCCTTTCCTTTCATAATTTATGGTTGCACAGTAAATCTATTTCTTTTACATAATTTAATAGTGATTTAAAAAAATTTAATTACTTTGATTCCAGTCAGCAATGAACTGAGTCAGGACACTGAGAGACAGACGGTGAACCATGTCTGGGGCTTGTTGAGGTCAGATAATGAAGGTGTGCATGTACACACATTTGTCTCCCTTATAGTTCATTAGAAAAAAAAAAGCTGATGTAAGACATGAAAGCTCTCACCCTTTTAGAATAGAAAGACAATGTGTCCCCAATTATCTCGTCTCCTACAGAGATAAGAAGTATTTCTTCATGTCCATCTGATATTAAATTAATTGCAAAATGCTGTTGGCAGGCTGAACCAAGCAGAGGAAATTCCACCCTGAGCGTTCATGTGTTACACACCTGCAGAATTTCCAAATATTTTTCCGATGGATGAGAGAGTGAAATGAGAAGAGACATTCTCTTTTGACCTACAGGGGTCATGCTGTTTAAATAGCATCTGAATTCTTTACCCCCCAGAAATCTAATATTGATCAGATGGTTTGTGTCTACCAAATGTTCTGTGTGTAGATAGTGGTTTCTGGAAACAGTCCCCTCACAGATGCAGTCCAGGCACCATCGCAGGTGTTGCGAGAGATGAGGCCTTGTGCTTCATGACCAGTGCTCTGATTACACAGGCCCAAGAGACACCTATCATAGCCTCTTTTTCATAGATACCTTTGAACCAAAGAGCTGACCTCACCAAACACCAAGTCTATCAGTGCCTTGATCTTGGACTTTCTGATCTCTATCACTATAGGAAATAAATTTTTATTGCTTATAAATCATATAACAGCTTAAACATACCAAGACACTGAGTGAAATTATTTAAGTTTTGGGGGAGGTTAATGGTAAACGACGCAGTAGCAAAACAGTCCTTCCTTTACTGAGAAATCTGAAATCACACTTCTTCTCATTAAGATGGAAGTCAACATTCACCACACCCGTTCATGTGGACCGTCAGGGTGTGCACTGCACCACCTCTGTAATAGCTGTTTACTTTCTAAGTCACAAGCCATGTTCTCCCAGCCATGCAATCTCTACAATATGATACTCTGCCATGAATGTTCCTCACCAGGCTTGCAAGACCGAACTCCTAGGTTTCTCCCAAGCCTTTTCTCAAATAATGCTTCAAGAGAAGGTGTGGCCTGACATCTCTGGAGCAAAACTTTCAGTCCCCTGTTTTTCAGCTGACTTTGTGCACGCCTTCACCAAAGACAAGTGTTTGCATACTGTACAGCAAAATATCTACACGTCCTATGTATTCTACAAGAATTGTTCCCCCCCCCACTCCCCGACACACACACACAAATTCACCCTTGCAAGAACAAAGAGCTTCATCTATATACTGAAGTAAAGCATGCCAGCATTGAGTGGGACTCGATGAGTAAAGTCATATAATGAAGGCATGCAGAACACTTGGATGTACAGGTTTGACACTCAGAATGTTGATCTAAAAATCCTTCTCTCATTAGCAGGACAGCAAACGTGGCTGGGTTTTTCCAGTAATAGGAAACAGACAGAAAAGGAGATGCGGACAAAGAAGAGTTAAGAATCGCAAGCCTGAAACCTGCTATGTGAAGAAAAGGGACCAGATATAGGAATAGGAATGGGAAGAGGGAAACGTTGGTGGGCCATGGTCTCCCTACCAGGTGGGGTGTTGGTAGTTCAGCTTTGCTGAGTATGACAAATGAGGACTCTGTGCTGCCTTGCTACTGGGGGGTGGGGAGTCATGTCCCGGGACAAAATTCTAAGCCTTAGGTGCCAGAATCCCAAAATCAGATTGTGAAATGAAAAAAAGAGGGAGGGAAGATAAGGAGGAAAGTAAGCAATAAGAGAGGGAAGGACAGAGGGAAAGATGGAGGGAGGGAGGGACATTAAAAATTCTGAAAGTCTAAACAAAAATTTAAGAATGAGTTCATTGTTAATTCTTTTTATTTAAAAAAGTTTTATATTTCTCCATGTCTTCAAATAGCACAATTGTAAAAAGTATCTAATTCTTTTTAAATGTACCTTTTGTTTAACATGTTATTAACTTCAGTGACTAAGGCTGTATTACAGTGGAGCCTCAAGGTTACAATTTAAATGGTATAAACTGGTCACATGAGTAAATTTACTAAGTCATAATTTAAATGCACATTGCATTACTTGTTGATAAACAAGAGTGTATCCATTGCTTATCCATATCTCCTGTGAGCTCTGTGCTCATGGACTTATTACTACTGTATATCTCTACCTCTTTAAGAGGTCAGAGATTATGAGTATGACTGCATTTTGTTGCTTCTTGCTAACTACTAATTAGATGCCCTCTACTAAGGATACTGTGTTATGTGTTTATGCAAACATGTAAACATGTTCCTATATGTGACCATGGGTATGCAGGTACACCTGTGTACATATGTGTATGGAGACCAGAGGTCAATGGCAGATGCCTTCCTCAGTTTCTCTCGACCTTATTTATTTATTTATTTATTTATTTATTTATTTATTTATTTATTTATTTATTCATTCATTCATTCATTCATTTATTTATTTATTTATTTGTTTGTTTGTTTATTTAACTTAAGACAGGGTCTCTCATTGAACTCGGAGCTCACCTGTTTGACTATACTGTCTGGCCAACATACCTAAGGGATTCTATTGCTTCTACGGGCCCACCAGTGGGATTATAGAAATGCATCATCATGCCCAACTATTTCTTTTTAATGCCAGCAGTGGGAATTGAACTCACATTTTCATCCTTTGTGTGCAAGCACTCTTTGAACTGAGCCACCTTCCCAGGCCTAAGGATGCTATTTTAAAACATGAATTTTTTTTCTTTTAAATTGTGGTTTAGATTGAAGGATGTGTCAACCTGTCAGTCATTACAGGTTGTGTTACTTAAACTTAGTGGCAGAGATGCAATGATAAATCAGTCA
>CABHPP010144720.1:22727-39701 GCA_902168425.1 Peromyscus attwateri | reverse complement strand
ACTGTTGGCCATAGTGCTTGCCAAGGTGCCTCCCCCCACAACCCACAGCTCGGTAATATGCAGAGAATGAGAGACCTTTGGACACTCAGCCTTAAAGCGGATGTCTCCATCAAATTCTTCCCTATATTGCTCAGGGAACACTACAGAAGAGGGGGTGAAAAGAGTGTGAGAGCCAGAGGGGATGAAGAACACCAAAGAAACAAGGCCTTCTAGACCCTGAGAAATGGATTCACATATGATTTCACAGAGACTAAGGTAGTATGAGCAAGGGTCTGGACCAGATGAGGTCCTAGAGCTGAAAGGAGAAGTGAACAAATGGCCCCATCCCTAATCCAGAAGCTACCTCCAAATGATAACACTTTCAAATAAAAAATTAGTTTTCTCCAAGTAAGTCTCACTGAAGAAACAAACCACTCTTAAGGGTAGGCTGTATGCATAGTAATAGATGGCCACACACAACAAACTCAATGGTATCTTTGGAGGGTCTTTGTTGAGTCAGGGAATATTTATTTATTTATTTATTTATTTATTTATTTATTTATTTACTTATTTACTTATTTAATCTTTACCTTATATGTCCTTTGCATATGTATTATGGCTTCTGGTTTTGTATTACTAAGGGATTCCTGTGTGTGTGTGAACATATCTCTGTGTCTATATGTATTTCTTGTGCTTTTTCTTTGTCTCTTTTTCTTCTGTTTGTTTATTTTGTCACATTCCAATCTGTTTTGTTTTATTTTATTATTATTCCTTAGATCCCTATTTGTTTTCTAAAGAGAGATAGAAAGGGTGTGGATCTGTATGGGAGGGGAAGGGGAGAGGAACTGGGAGGACTAGAAATTGTAATCAGAATATATTGTATGAAAGAGCTATTTTCAATAAAAATTGCACAATAACCTAAAATAAACAGCATCATACATCATTAGTTTAAAAAAAAAGCAACAAAAACTAAAACTAAAAGTAGGTATTCTATAATGGTCTCCATCTGCTGCAAAGAGAAGTTTCCTTGCTGAGAGATGAGAACTACACATCTGTGAATATCTGAAGCATAAATATAGTTAATCTTATCAATAAAAACCAGGAGTCAGATATCGGGTTAATAACCTGAAAGATCAGAGAAGCAGAGGAGCAGCCACCAGTGTGTGGTGGTATTGTGTTCCCCAAAATATTGTGCACGCTAATAAACTTATCTGGGGTCAGAGACAGAACAGCCACAATGTTAAACATGAGGATAGGCAGTGGTAGCACACGCCTTTAATCCTAGCATTCTAGAGGCAGAAATCCACGTGTTCAAGGATACACCCAAGCATGGTGACTCACGCCTTTAATCCCAGAAAGCGAGCCTTCAATCCCAGAGAGTGGTGGTAGAAAGCAGAAAGGTATATAAGGCGTGAGGACCAGAAACTCGAGGCATTTGGCCTGGGTAAGCATTTGGCCTGGTTAGGCATTTGGCCTGGTTAAGCTTTCAGGCTTCTAGCAGCAGTTCAGCTGAGAGCCATTCGGATATGAGGACACAGAAGCCTCCAGTCTAAGGAAGCAAGACCAGCTGAGGATCCGGCGAGGTGAGATAGCTGTGACTTGGTCTGTCTCTCTGACCTTCCAGTGTTCACCCCAATACCTGGCTCAGGTTTGATCTTATTAATAAGACTCTTTAAGATTCATGCTACACCAGTGACTTCTTACCTCTCCAGATCCTCAGGCCAAAAGGGCCAACATCCTACCTCCACCCCACCTTATACTTCCTGTCTCCACTTCAAGAGTGCTGGGATTAACGATGTGAGCCACCAATGCCTGCCCAGCTTCTGTGTTTAACTAGTGGCTAGCTCCACCCTCTGACCTCCAGGCAACCTTTATTTCTTAAAACACAAACAAAATATCACACAACAGACATCAGGAAAAATATTTGGAATATAGTTAGAGATTATGTGGGGTTAGTAAAGTGGCAGTCGTGGGTTCTCCTCCAAGATTCACAACTTCACTAGCCCTGGTTAGTTGACTAGGTTCCCAGTACCAGGCGTGATTTCCGTTTTGCTGAGCAGGTCTTATATCCAATTAGAGAGCTGTTGGTTATCTCCAAGGTCTATGTGCCACTGCTGCACCATTAGGGTTATCATGCCATGCTGATTGTTGCTGTGGTTCATAGGTGTCCTAGCAGGGTAGGACTGTTGGCTCTTTCTCGCCTTTGAAAGCTACATGGCACCTTCCATTAATAAGAAAACTAGTCCTCAGGGAGGAAGCTTTCAAATCAGTTCTAGCTCAAAGGCTTCTGGGCCCTGTGTCTAAAGTGCATGATATATGTAGCAACAGGGATGTACCTTCCACCTGTGGGGGCACACAAGGGCAATAGCAATATCCTATACTATTTTGGAAGTCTGTAGGACAGCTCTGACCAACAACTCAAAAGAGGGCTTCTCATGCCTGGTGTCGGGGGTTTTCTTAGATGGTTTATAGAAAAACACAACCAATCAAAGTGGAGTGTTATGGATCCAGTGCCAGTGGACCCATCTATCACACATTTCCTGCTCCTAAGACTCAGGGATTATCATGAAAGAGGCGGCAGAAGGATTCTATGAGTATGATTAGGGAGTTTGCTATGAGACTGTGTCTCGTAGAAATGGCAGAAGCTACACATGTAAAGTCTCACTAATATGACTGCCCAATCACGAACTGAGCAAGGAAGACACCAGTAGATGTGCCAAAGTGGTTTGGGGAAAGCTCAAGAGGCTTCAACCTAAAGAACTACAGGCAGCTAAGGAATGCACGCTGAAAGCAGGAGAAATAGTCTTCCCTAGGGAAGAGCACACCAATTAGTTATCAAATGCTGAATGGCCAGCCCTGAAAACAGACATACAAGTAACATTATTTAGACTCATAAGGATTTAGAAATATGTATGTGTGTAATAGTAATTTATGAAGAAAGGAGGCCATAATTTGAAAGAAAGCAAGAAGTCTTGTCTGCCCAAAAGGTTATTTATAAGTACATAATTTCCTAAGTATCTGGACTTTGAAAGGCAAATCCATAGGAAGCATATTGAAACATAATGAGTACGTTATAGAAGGCAGTCGAATAACATATTCAAGAAATTTCTGAGGGCCCCACACTACTATAAACCTTACTGTAAATGAGTTGAGTTATCAGACATCAGCTATTTGATGGCAAGGGTTCAACTCACTTCATTTGGTAAAAATGGCAAGACTACTTTTAATATCCACCAGCATACCGAGGCCAGTATCTCTAAGGCAGATATAAAAACTTACCCTGATTGCACTAATTATACATTTTCCTAAACAAAATAAGAAAAAAATTTAACAAGCTGAATAGACTTTTAAAGAGATGTGGGCTAATAAACTGCTTTGTCTTGAATGAGATTCTCTGTTATCTGAAGACTTGGTCTTCAGTTGGTGAAACTGTTTAGGTAGATTTAGGATGGGTGACCTTGCTGGAGGAAGTGTGCCACTGACAGGGAGTGGGGTTGATCTGAGGTTGTAAAAGCCACATGCCTTCTCTAGTACACTCTCTACTTCTTGTTTATGATTCGAGATGTGAGCCTTCAGCTCTCAACTTCCAGTTCTGGCCACCATGCTTCACGCCATGAGATGATAGAGTATAACCCTCGGGAACTGTATTTCCCAGTAAACTGTTCCTTCTATAAGTTATCTCTGTCAGAGTGTCATCAGAGCAACAACAACAACAAAAATAACTGACACATAGACTAAGCCCTAAAGCAACAACAGCCCTTATTAATATTATCGCTACTACCTGAGTAATAATGTGTTTCTGTTGGACATTAAATTAGAGTCGCCTTGCTTCTGTTAAATATGCCATTTATTTCCTTTTGTTTACAAATGTGGTCTAATTCATGTGTGCATAATAGAAAACAGCAGACAGGAAATATTCTTAAGGAAATAGAGGTTGCCATATAAACCCTCCCACACACACTGGCATCCCCTGTGAAGGAGTCATACCAATGCATGTATTGTTTTTAGTGCTTTTGTAGACAGGGTATCACTATGTATCCCTGGCTGACCTGCATCTCAATTTGTAGAGCAGTCTGACCTTGAACTCATAAATATCTGAGCACCTCTGCCCTCTGAGTGCTAGGATTAAAGTCTTGTGCCACGACAGCACACTTGGTTTTAACCTTTTTTTTTTTTAAAATACTTTACATGAATGAATTCTTTACAAACAAGATTTTTCTTCATAAAAATACTTATTTCTGTTTCAGCTTTTCTCCTTCCAATGTTGACAGCACACCTGTCTCTCCAGAATATTTATATGATTTTCCATACCCCATACTCATCTTCTGTGCTATAGTGTAATGATTTCCAATCTTTTCCTAAGGATACTTTTAAGATTAAGACAATGATGTGTCCTTCAGAATACATGTGTTTGTATCTTAATGTTCAGTACTAAGCTGGTGGCATTGGTAGGTGGGCATGATAGAAGAATAAGTCTTAGATGGGGCTATGAGGGTGAGTATACTCTAATTGGCATCCTTTTCTGCTTTACCCTATCATGTTCTCTATCATGTCATGATTCAACAGAAAGACCCTCAGCAGATTGCAATGTTATGCTCTTGGTGTGCTCAGCCTCCAGATCCATGTGCTCAATAAGCCTTTGTTCTTTTTGTTGTATTTTTGTTGTAGTTATTTTCTGAGATAGGGCTTCATGTGGTAAACTCCCGTGCAGGTTACCAAGTGTGAAATGTCCAGTTTCAGCAACAGAATGTAGAGTAAGATGGACAAAGTGTCACAAACCTGTAGGGTGAGCCTGAGATCAAGACTGTAGAAGCAATATTCCAACAGGGACACTCCTAACATGCTTTTTCTGAGATTGAACTTCAACAATTTCTAGCAGTTTAAAAAAGGAGGGAGTAGCTTCACATTTCCATCCCAGGTACATTAGTTACAGCTATCATCCCAGCCACATAGTGATTTCAAGAGCTGCAGTGTGATTGCTCTGAGAAATGTTCCAGGAGAGAAAACTGCAGACCAGCAGAGTCAAATAGAAATGGCATCTAGAAAACTGAGCAAAGACATATTTGATAATGTATAAAGATGAACTCTGTGGAAATAGATGCCACTGGAATGTATAGATGATCCAAGAAATTGTTCAAGAGATTTCAGTATCTAATGGGAGTTGAACAATTTATCTGTGTTTTGGTGCAATAATTCATATTACTTCATACTGAAAAATTGAACAGTCTGAATAGACTTTAAGCTTATTTGATTATTATTTGTTTCTCAAAGCACCCATACCCCCAAATTAATGCTACTTTGACTTGTAGGAATTGTCATTTTCTTTTATCTTACTTGAAATATTTGTAGATCTGTAGCTGGCTTTGCCAATCTGAGTTGTTATCACAAAATACTGTGTATTGAGTGTATTGCACATCACAAGAGCTTAATTTCCCTAGTTCTGTAAGGTGGAGAATAGCAGCATGGCCAGGCTCTGGAAAGATCCCTCTCCTGATGACAAGTGCCGTCTTCTCTCTGTACTTTTCGTTGTCAAAGGAAGTTGAAGGAGATCTACCAGGGATGCCTTTCTGTATGCTGTGAATATGTGTTGCTCCTATTGGCTAATACATAAATCTGTTTTGGCCTATGGCAAGGCAGCTTAGAGACAGGCAGGAAATCCAAGCAGAGATATGGAGAGAAGAAAGGAAAGTAGGGAGAGACGCCTAGCCACTGACCAAGGAGCAGCAAGATGCCAGCAAATCACTAATGCCACGGCCACATGGCAAAGCATAGATTAACAGAAATGGGTTAATTTAAGATGAAAGAGCTAGTTAGTAAGAAGCCCACCACAGAACATATAGTTTATAAGTAATATTAAGCCTCTGAGTGATTATTTTATAAGTGGCTGGCAGGGCCAGAGAAGCTTACCACTACTGAGATCTCCAGTTTCTTTCATGGGACATTAGAACCATTTGTGAAACCTCAACTCTCATGAGCAATCCTAATCCACAGACTCCTCTTCCAACACCATCCTGCTGCTTTGCAAAAGTGCCTCCTCTATGCTCCTCATAGCTACCAGTCTCAATATACCTGACTATTTCATAGATGTGGTTCATATCACATATTCCATACCTGACAATTAGTGCTTGGTAAATGTAGGGGACCTGCCCCCACTTTTTACCCCAGGGTATTCTTGAGGAGTGAGGGATAAGAGATTTAGATAGAAGGATAGAGGGGAGAGAAACAGATAGAAACACAGGATAGTTTCAGGAAGACCTGGATCCTTATCCACCGGCCCAGAACTTTATTCAAAAGGGCTTTTTGTAACAATGCCAAGGTGTGAAGCAAAAGACCTCCCCCTTGCTAGATACAACCAAGTGTAGAGCCTTCCAAACACCTGGTACCAAGGCCGGTGGTGGTCCAATCATCCTCTTATTCAGCCCTGCTGGTAAAGCAAGCTCAGATCTCACTAGGAAACTTCTGTGGACTCCCACAGGTAGAAGCACACAAAATGTGATTGCTTTGAGCATTGTGATTTTCTGAAAGACACTAAGGGCCAAGCTTCCTAGATCTTCACGCATTTGAGACTCACAATGGCAGGGAATAAAATCCAAGAAAAAGAAATTGGCAAACCTCCCCCAGCTACTTTCCTATTTGTATATTTCTCTAAATCCCTTCTGATCAAGTTTGGTTTGCAACATGGGGCAAATTTTTAAAAATTCAAGAGGTGTTGGAAATGTATACTAGGATTGAAGTATGCTATACATTCATTATTTCAAAGACAGGAGAGGAAAGAAATGAAAACAAAGAGCCAGAGTTAGCTCTCAGTCATGGATTTCAACATCTCCAAATAGGTGCAAGAACAAAATTAAACTTCCAAGATGAAACAGAGCTGCCTCATGAACTGTTTGCTGAGAACCCTATTTTCTTAAGCACAGCATTAACAAGGAACACACTTATAAACTCTTCAATAACAGAGGCAAAAATCTACCAGCCACACAGAGGAGCCTAGGCTGAAGCATTTTAAAACACCTGCCATTTCTGTCACCAGTCTCTTCCCCCAAAGCAAAGGCTCAGTGAAGCATAGATGTGACACTTGAAGATGCTGGGGTCCCAATGGGGGATGCAACTTCGGAAATCAGAGGGACTGAAGTTTACTTTCAGGTGCTAGCCCATGGATGGTGAACTGAAAAAAAAATATTTGATCTGGAATGATTCCTGATGTCATTGTATGGGGATAAGGAGACGACTTATTTCCTCAGACATTTTGTTTTCATTAGTAACCTGGAGTTAGGATCCTGCTGGGCACAATAAGGGGAGTTTGCAATTTCTATGCTGATACTGGCAGCTCTGCTTTCAAACATAGCTCTTTTAATTACTCTATTTATGAAGTAGATTGTATTTAATCGGTGGGCATTGTGCTTAGAATTTGAAATAAAGGACACTAAAATAGCAGCAGTTACAGCAGCATATTTATTGCCTGGAAAGTGGTGGAGTCAAATGGCATTGATTTCTGGCATGATGTACCGTGACCCTCAACCATCTGTTCAGGGCTTGTGCAGAAATCAATAGAATCTTTTCCTAGGGAAGCCCACAGCATTCCCTGCATCTAGACAGGGCATCCAAATTGCTGATGTGATTAAAAAATAACCAAGGTCTTTCCAGAAGCTTCATTTTCCAACGTACACTAAAATATTTTCCCTTACAAAGGCTCTTTCTGATCAATTTCATTTCATTCTTGGCCATTCCTGTATGTGCTGCTCTGTTGATTACATCCCTTGAGAATCCCCACTGAGTTCAAGTCAGCCACCAGGACAATATGATGCCTTTTAAAGCATCAATAAATATTTATGGTAGAATATTTCATGGCTGGTAGCAAAATGTGTTTTGACCCCAGGTTTGGGCAGCAGGGACATTTATATTGCCTTAAGAGATAATCTAAAGTTTTATAGAATCTAATGTTATTCCAATTGTATCAAAGCTCACTGATTGGATTTCTTTGATGGAGTATCAAAACAGGTGCTTTACTAGTGTGCAAAAGGCCTAGCAAATATTTTATGGTCCTAAAATAACCTCCAGTCCACTAATTTAAAGCTTGGGGATTTTGAAATGTTGCTTGCATGTTAGCACTTAAAAAAAAATGCAAAACCAAAATTTTCTTTCACACTAGTATCAAAGAACTGTGCTGATCTGAGTGAAAGAGACATTCCAGTCGCATTGACGTTGGGAGGAAGTGGTGTTGCTACCTCTCAAGTAAGGTTACAAATCAATTTTCTTCTAAAACACAAGTGATTGTTAGAAATGTGCTTTTTTATAGCTGAAGAAAAGAATCCACTCCCCATCACTTTCTCCGGCTTCCTTATTGAGGTATAAAAGACAAATAAAACTATACTTAAGTATTTATATTTGTGCTATCCAAAGTATTTTTTAAAACATATAAATTGTGAATTGGGTACCATAATCACACTAAGCAACATAGTGACTTATCCTTTTTGTGTGCTTAGGATAGCTGAGGTCTCCTGTGTAATCAGGTTTCAAGTGTGCTGTATTACTATGTTCCTCATATTGTATATGGCAGCTCCCAGGCTGTCTCAGCAGTACTGGCTTGCTCTTTCTGATGAACAGCCCCTGGTTTTACTCTTCCTTTCTAGGATTTGTTTATTTATGTATGATTGATTTGTGATTCCTTCATAAAAGGAACACCATGACATATGTGTTACTGTATACAGCTAATCTGTTTATTCTGAATCTAGCTAATTCATCCATGTTTTTCCAGATGACAGGACTGATACAGCTTTTTTCTTTTTAAAGAGCTGACTGGTATTCTGTAGGTGTGTGTTCATGTATGTGTCTACACCATCATTTAAAATCCACCCATCCATCCATGGACACTTGAGTTAGCTCCATATTTTGCTGTTGTGGGTCCTGTTACACAGACAGTCCTTCCACACATTCATTTCAGACTCTGGATAAATATGAATAGTGGTGCTGTTTAATTTTTAAAATAAGTGTTGTTATATTGTTGGCTGTAGCAGGTCTAGCTCCTCCACAGTGTTGGGGACCCTGTTATCTACAATCAAGCTAACACTTGTTATCTTTTGATCTGTTTCCTGTAACTGGTCTAGCAAGGGTAAGGAGGTAGCTCATTGTGATTTTGATTGGCGTTTCCCTAATGATTTTGAAACTTTATTTTATTTTTATTTTTGAAAAAAAAAAATCACCCAGTGACCATGAAGAAGAAAAGCTTTTCTAGCGATGCTGCTGTTCCACATCTGACCAAACCGGCCTTCATTAACTCTGCTCCCATCTGGAGAGGTGTCTGCGAGCTGATGGGTAATTTCATAATGATGTGGAACTCTTCCTAGTGGACAGGTGGAAGAGAGTTAAAAGACCATTTGTGAAAATGACCTTAATTAGTGTTACCTGCCAATCACCTACAAGACAAATTTGAATAATAATATGATTCATCTTAACTATTTTCAGGGCAAGTTTAAATCATATGGCTTTATGTTTTTTATGTACTTAAGAAAGTCAAAGCAGCTGCTCCAGCAGTCTATTCATTGGATTAATATTTTGGAAACATCTAAAAATATGAATCAGTTTGGGTGTGGACTTAAACACTGGGTTTGTGCAGCAGACATTATTGATTATTATTAGGCCAGTGATAATTTCCTGCATATTTGTGGTTTTGTAGTGAACTGGAGTTTTCAGTTTTAACAAAGATATTTAATAGACGTAGTTTGAAAAATATGAATTAATAATCCAATTTCAAAATGTCAAATGCAAAATTTATAAAATAAAAAAAACAGCTCAATAAGTTGCATTTTAAATCCAAAATTTTAAATTGCTTTTATATATTGCAGTATTTTTTTTATTGTAACAACCAATATCACAGATCCTAAGATGCTTAGGTACATAGCTAAATGACAACCATTTCCAGAGCATGAATACATTTAAATGCAATTAATACAGACAACATCAGTGATAACTCCAAAGTTATGACCGTGTTTACCAATTAGAAAGTATAATAGAACATTTAAAAACACCATCAAAAAAAAAAACACAACAAAAACTGTAATGATTTGTGGGAAAGGAAAAAGCCCAAATATCTAAGAGAACATCTAAGAATCTGTAGGTGGGATTGGTGTGGAATCTGTATCTATACCACTTCTCCACAGATACTTTGACTGCTCTTAGTGTCCTCTCCTGCCTCACTTCTCACCAGAGCACTTGCTCTTTGTTGCCCTGGGCGAGCATCCATATCCTGACTGAGAAGCAGGTTTGAAGACCTGAAGACCTTGAGGATGGCTTTGAAATTGTGCTGATGCTGAGGTCATAATCGTGATTCTGTGTGTCCATGCCATCCTTGCTTGGTGTCAGGACTTGGGCCTTAGTCTTTTGCACTGGTCACCACTTCACACATATCCATCTGTCCTATTTTGTCCTGAACCTTATTATCAACACTGAAAAACAGTACTCTGCTACGTATTTGATTGGTTCATGGTCCCATCAAATTTCTGTGTTAGTGGAGACTTGAAGCATTCTTTATCAGAGTCCATATTTCCCCATTTCACCAATGACAAAATGGGGTTCAAAAGGAAATGGCTTGTCCACCTTAAAGAAAGATGCAAGACTCTTTGTTAAAACAGTATTTATTTAAAATTATTTAAAATTTAATAAACCAAGGGAATATTCCAAAGCATTTGATGGTCATGGAAAACACAATATATGGTTTTAAAAATACTTCTAAAAATGAGGTATAGAGTTATATTTTCCATTTCTAAGACAAGATAAAAGGAAATATCTAATAATGTTTATTCTATACTTAGCTTGAGATGGTATGCCATCTGTTCTGTGGGTGGAATATGACAGAAGAACTAGTTTTCACCTGGGTGACTTGAGATACTCCTGCACATCCTACTTAGATTTTATTTTCTTTTTGATTCTTCTCAATATGTCATCTATTTTATTTATATGTTCTCATAGTAGAATAATTTCATGACTAAGAACAATGCAGATAGTCACTTAATACAATTCATTTTGTAGGTTAAATTACTAAAAATCTCATATATGGCGTTAAATTTCAGATAATTAGACACTAATTATCTTGTTGTTACTGTGTTTTGTATAGGTCTCATGTAGCCCACGTAGGCCTTGACATCACTGTGAAACTGAAACTGGCCCAAACTTTCAATTGCTGATCCTTCTGCCTCTTTCTCTGAAGTGCTGGAATTGCAAATTATGATCCTGAGTTTGGGTGACACTAACCATCCTAACAGTGTTTCTAACCTATAAATAATTTTAAAGATATGATGGCTAATTCTAAGGCTTTTGGGGAATGTCTTCTGAATGAGCACTTGGAGAAGTCAAAAAAGTCAGGAATTGTGGTCAGAATTTTAGAATATAGACAAGGATTTATTTTTGCTATATAAAGAGATTGTAATCCTGAGAAATGAAAACATTTTTGAAAAATCAAGTATCAGAATGGAGAGGAGGGGAAAGGAGAGGAGAGGAGAGGAAGAAAGAGAGAGAGACACACATACAGAGAGAGAGAGAGAGAAGAGAGAGAGAATTTGAGATGAAGATGGACTTAGGAAAGCAATGAGAGTGTGGGCAAATTGCTAAATGGTCTTATTAAATAAAAAACCCTGAGCCAGATATCAGAGTTAAAACCTGAGAGATCAGAGGAATAGGAAAATCCACAGATAACCTCACCTTACCAACTCCAGAGCTTCCAAAGAGACCTACTTCCTGTATACCCATGCCTATATGCCTTTCTATTCTGGCAACTCATTTCCTCTCCACCCAGCTACATCACTTCCTCTTCCAGCCCAGCTCTGTTACTTCCAGTCTGTCTGTACAGACCTCCAGACCTTTATGGTTAACTAGTGTTGGAATTTAAGGCGTGTGCCACCATGCCTGGCTCTGTTCTCAGTGTGGCCTTGAACTCACAGAGATCTAGATGGATCCCTGCCTCCCAAGTGATAGGATTAAGGGCATGTACTACCATTGTCTGACTTCTATGTTTAATATAGTGGCTGACTTTTTCCTCTGATCCTCAGATAAACTTTTTGGGGGACACAGATATAATGTCGCCACATGAGAGTGCTGGAGTACTTAGCTAGATTTACCTAAATACACAGTACCCTTGACCTTCACATCTGCAAGGGGAGTTAATGTGCCTTGACAGAAGAACTTGGCAGCATGTTCCTCTGGAATCTCTGCCTTAACATTTTCATTTTACATGTCACAGTCAATTAGCTATAGGATACAACAAGAAAACATTACTAGCAATAGTCTATACTTTTCTCAGGTATGTATTTACATGCCCCCAACTAATACCCAAGGAAGAAATGGCTTGCTTTTTTTTTTTTTTTTTTTTTTTTTTAGCATGCTGGGTCAGG
Source organism: Peromyscus attwateri (assembly GCA_902168425.1). NCBI lineage: Eukaryota > Metazoa > Chordata > Mammalia > Rodentia > Cricetidae > Peromyscus > Peromyscus attwateri. The sequence continues at coordinate 27,339 of CABHPP010144720.1, read as the reverse complement.
TACTGGGAATGCCCACCGTATTTTCAGGATCACAGATTCTCACTTACTCTTAATAGATGTCCTCTTTCTTCATGATAAGTACACATAATAAGAGGATCAGAGGAGATAGATCTAGTTGAGTTATCCCCAGAGCAAGCCCAGACAGAGGTGTTTAAGCAGTGCTGACTCTCTTCTTTATCCATGGAGAAGCTTTAGTTAGACAGAATGACTGAGCAGAATCACAAGCTTGTGACCAGAGTCAGTAATAATGCACATTTCAAATATATAAATGGGAGCTTTGAAGAGTTCTTATCATAAAGATGTGATGAAATCTTAATTAGATTGATACAATCTTTCTACCATAACACAAATAACAGCATCACATGAAAAGATACAAATTTAGGTTAATTACAAATTAAAAATAGCATTACTAACAATATCATGTACATGCTGCATTCTTAGAAAATTGTCCACCCTGTATCTAATTCACATACAATGATCCTAGTACAGAGCCTAAGCATCTCTTTCAATCAATATCTGCTTTCAAAACTTTTTTAAATAAATTCCATATAATGTATTTTGATCCTATTTACTTCTCTCCTCAAACATCACTCGGATCATACCCCTTACCATACCCACTCAACTTTGTTTCCTTGTGTCTTTTAAACCCATTTATTCCCATTTGTGCTTATGAACTTTTACTGTCTCATATCTGATCTACTGGGAACAACAGCTTTAAATAAAACCAACTCTTCCTCTTCTAACATCTATTGATGTTAGAAAATAGCTCTTCAACTGGGGATAGAACTATGTGCCCACATTCCTCCTCCATTCTGGGATTTTTATCTGCTTTGACCATGTGCCGGTCTTATGAATGCTGTCAGAACCATTGAGAATTCATGTATGCAACTGAATGTGTCCCAAAGGACTGTTTGCCTATTGCCATCTTCCAACTCTGGCTCTTACAATCTTTCTGTCTCACTTTCCCAATGATCCCCAAACTTTATGAGGAGGGGTGTGATATAGACATCCTATTTGGGGTTGAGTACTCTGAAAGGAACTATTTTCTGTAGCTTTAACAGTTGAGGCTTTATGTTATTTGTTATCTACAGCAAAAAGAGGCTGCTATGATGAGGTTTAAGAGATGAATTGATCTATAGGTATAAGACTAATCATTAGGAGTCAGTCTGAGGTTATATTTGTTTAGCAGAATAACAGTAGTAGGCTCCTTCCTAGATTCTCAGATCTGTCTATCTTCGGATGCTTGGCACAGAAAATGGTGCCAGGTATGGGTTCCATCTTGTGGACTGGCCCTTAAATCAGAAAGAAGCTGGTTACTCCTATGAAATTTGTGCCATTATTGCACCAGTGGTCATTTCTTATCAGGCCAGTCACTATTGTTGGGTTTATAGCTGGAGAAGACTGATGATTCCTTTTCTCTTCTGGTAGTGTGGAGAGTACTATAGTCCAGTACCATGAAAGCTACATACGTGGGAAGAAGCTTCCAGATGAGTACAACCTTGGTTTCTCCATGTTTTATGTCTCAATTATGTGGTGTCATTGGCAATAGAGTCTTAAGGTCAAGTTAGGGAGGTTACTTTTTTGCTACCTCATTTTATGACAACATGATACAAGATACAGTCATCAGAGAGGAGGGAATCTCAACTGAAAAACTGCCTTCACAAGATTGGGTTATAGGCTTGCCTTTAGGACCTTTTTTGCTGGATAGTTGGTTGCACTGTGAAACTTCAAGATTGTATTAATAAAATTAACCTTGGATCAGGGTGTGGAACCATTGACTAGCTGACAGGAATTATCCCTAGAGAGGATGGAGGAGCCAGGAATACTGATAGAGGAAGGAACAGGGAGGGACTTAGAGATTCACAGGTCTTTGTTGGTTTGGGATGAGTGGAGAGATATTTTCTTGCTGGGTCTCCAACCAAAAAGGAAGGTCAGCTGGCTGCTTCTTGGCTTCTCTGATCTAGTAGGTTTTCTCCCCAGCATTTGATTCTTGAGTCTTTATTGGTGAGTAGAAAGATAGACACTTAGTTAAAACCTACATTTGGCCATTGAGGGTGAGCTAGTGCCTGCAGGACCAGAAATCTCACCAGGCTTCAGTCTGAGCAGAGGGTGCTTGCTGACTGTGGATCTGCAGGGGACAGGCTGTAGTTAACATATCAGTAGATTCAGGTGTGGCTGTTAAGCCAACAGAAAAAGGACAGATCTTTTCATAATTAGTGATTGATGTTGATGGGACCATCCCATTGTGGGTGTGGACACCCCTGAGCAAGTCATGAGTAGCACATCAGTATGCTGCACTCCTCTGTGGCCTCTGCATCAGCTCCTTCCTCTGGGTCCGTGATCTGTTTAAGTTCCTGCCCTGATTTCTTTCAATGATTAACAGTGATGTGGAAGTGAAAACAAAATAAACGTTTCCTCCCAAGTTGCTTTTGGTCATGATGTTTTATCGCAGCAATAATAACCCTAATTAATAAAATATCCAGTAGCATCAATAACAGCCTGTCATATTTGGGCATCTATGGGACCTCACTGGCCAATAATGCTAAACCTATATCAAGCATTGGGCTTTTTATGTGATAACCTGTGGTGTCTATTAGGGGTATATTCATGCTGTTATAGACAACTCTATTTAGATTATTTTCATATATATGTATATGTGTATGAGTATGTGTTTGTGTATATGTGTATGGGCATAGACATGTGTATGTATATGTATATACTTAAGGAAGCTTCTGTAGCAATAGGTTTTTATCTCACTTTTTCAAAATGTCTTTAGTGTTAGGTATCCCTCCCCATATTCCCTTCTTTAACCTCTGCAGCAGGTTTTCTTTTGGGCCCCCAGCCAGCTCCCAAATCGTGACATGGAGACTTATTATTAGTTATGAATGCTTGGTCTTATCTTCTGCTTGTCCAACTAAGTCTTATAACTTAAATTAACCTGTTTCTCTTCATCTCCACTTTGCCTCAGGGCTTTTTACCTTTCTCTCATTCTGTGTGTTCCACTCTGTGTCTGTCTGTCTGTCTGTCTGGTGGCTGCCTGACTGGTTGGCCAGGGCATCTCCCTTTCTTTCTCCCCTATCTCTTTCCTCTCTTTTTCCCATTCTTCCTTTCTTTTATACTTATTCTTTCTGCCTGAAAGCCCCACCTATCCCTCTGGTGCCTAGCTATTGGCTCTTCAGCTTTTTATTAGACCAATCATGTGTCTTAGGCAGGCAAAGTAACACATCTTTACATCATTAAAGAAATGCAGCATAAACAAATGTAAAACATCTTTGCCTAGTTAAGGTAATATTTCACAACAAACCTTTCCTGTCCCCTACCCCATTTAACCCTTCCTGTCCTATTATTTCCCTTTCCTCCTTTATGTCTCTGCTATCTTTTCTTCTTGAAATTCCCCTACTTCCATGCCCCTTACCAATTTTCTGACATCTATGGGTATTCCACGTTCAATTACAAACATGTAAAGATGCTAAGCCAACATCCATGTATCAGAGAAAAGGTGACATTTGTCTTTCTGCAACTGGCTTACCTCTCTTGGGATGATTGTTTCTAGCTCCATCTATTTACCTGTAAATTTCATTATCTGCTCATAATTATCAGACATCCAGGCTGTTTCAATTTCTTGACTATTGAGCAGCAACAAACATGGGTGAACAAGTATCTCAGCAGTAGATACTTTTGGGTTTTTAGCCAAAAGTAGTTCCATCATTTTGTAGATCTTCATGTTTAGCTTTCTGAGGGACAGCCACACTGATTTTCATAGTGGCTGTTCCAGTTTTGTTCTCTAGGCAGCAGCGAATCATGTTCTTCTTTCCCCATATCCACACCAGCACATTTGTTATATTTTCAATCTTAGCCATTCTAACTTCAACTGGTGTTTTAAAGTCTTCGTTTCTTTCATTACCATGATCTAACTACTTTAGGCCATTGAAACAATAGCAAACAGAATACTGTAAAGCAATATTCACAGGAGCATGTTTTTTAATGTGTCTCTACAAAAACACGACTATAAAAGCAGTGTGGTGGTTTGAAGAGGTATGACCTCCACAGTCTCATATATTTGGATGCTTGACAGGGATTAGGAAGTGTGGCCTTGTTGGAGGAAGTATGTCTCTGGGGTTGGGCTTTGGGGTTTCAAATGCTCAAACCAGGCCCAGTGTGTCTCTTCTTTTTCTGCTGCCTGTGGATCCATATATAGAACTCTCAGCCACCACTCCAGCACCATGTCTACCTGAGTGCCACTATGTTCCTTGCCATGATGATAATGGACTAAATCTCTGAACTATAAGCCAGCCTCAGTTGAATGCTTTCATTTATAAGAGTTCTCATAATCATTGTGTCTCTTCATAACAATAGGACACTGACTACAAAACACAGTATTCATTTACTAAAACAACACACACACACACAAAAATAAACTGGTTCATCAGGTTGAAACCCTACACATATTTTCTACTAAAAGGACTTTAGTTAACTAAGGAAGGCTGGTAGTGGGAGAGCTAACCCTCCACAAGGAACAGTACACCATTGGTGGTCCAGGTCCAAATAGTCAACCCTGAAAACACACATACAAGTAACAGTATATGGACCGAACAGGTTATAGTTAGGAATA
>CABHPP010144720.1:0-22627 GCA_902168425.1 Peromyscus attwateri | reverse complement strand
GGCGGGAGGAAAAGGAAGGGGAATTGTTGTAAGGATAGTATAATCTCGAAATTTGAAAGAAAAATGAAAAGGGGAAAAGATACTGGAGACTTCTTATCTGTCTCCGATGATTGTCCTCAGCAGATCGTTAGCATTTTTTACAGAAACAAAGGTTTCCATTTCGTGCCCCTCTTTCTTCCCCTCTTTCCTTTTCTGTTTCTCTTAACTTTTTAAAACAAAGGAAAGCTGTTAGTATTCAATGGGTGTATTAGATTCATAAATATTATTCAAAAATTCTTCATTTTTTTAACCACACTTTTGTGAATGAAATTACCCCAAAAATGGATCCCACAGAGGCAACACTTTTGATGTGGCTCTAAGCAGATAATGGGAGTGAAAAGGCAAAAGAGCAGGGCCATTGTATAATAATTATTTCCTTTTAATATTTTTCTGGGGCACTGGAGGCATAGTTCTGCACTTAAGAGAGCTTACTGTGCTTACACAGGGCCAGATTTCAGGGCCCAGCCCTCAGGTTGTGTGGCTGACAACCACCTGAAGTGGCACCTTCAAGAGACACGATTTCCTCTTCTGGCCTCTGCAGGATCCTGCACACATATGTGGACACACACACACACACACACACACACACACACAGAGAGAGAGAGAGAGAGAGAGAGAGAGAGAGAGAGAGAGAGAGAGAGAGAGATACAACAATTTTTTCTATTAGAGAGACAATTTTACTTCTAAGTAGAAAATGTTGATTTTACATATAGTTTAATGTTTAATATTAATTGCTTTCTAGGATGCTTCTTCCTATAGTAAAATAAACAGGTTCTAAATGTCCAATAACTATGTGTTTCTTTGTGTACAGAACTCATTTATCACATTCATAGAATACAGTTTCCCTCTACTGATTTTTTTTTTCAGTCTCTGAGTGTGTTTATGTGAGTTCATGTGTGAGTGCAGGCATGCATGGGGAGATCAGAGCCCACCCTTAGATGTTTTTCCTTGTTGTAGAGGATGGGGTCTCTTGTTGCTTTGCCACTGAATACATGGAGCTCTCTGGAGGTCTCCTGTTTTGCCATTGAATACACGGAACTATCTGACCCATGAACTGAACTTCATTGTTCTGTCTCAGGCTCCCATCTTGCTGTAAGCTTACTGGGACTACAAATTATGATAAGGTACCTGGCTTTATGTGAGTGCTGAGGATTCTAACTCAGGTCCTTACACGGGTGTGGTGAGCACTTTTACTCACTGTGCGATCTCCCTCTAGCCCCTCAATTATAGCACAATCATTTGTTTGCCTACTACATGGAGATAACATTACAATGATAGATCTGGCTCTCCAGTCAACTCTCAGCAAGGGAAATAGATGCTTTGACAAAACAATTATTGGAATCAGTTCTGAAAACTGTATGTTGGCATGGATAACAGGGAGATGGAATTGATTGATACAAAGATTCAAGTACATGTTCATTGTGCTGTTCATAAAAATAGGAACATGAACAAATATGGGAGCTAGAAATCATGTCACTACTTACATTCAATGAAGATTACATCTTCTCATACACAAAACTCCATTCCCTTGATGGGAGATACAGAGCAATGAGGATTAAATATGGCTCCGTAGTCTAGTTTAGAATGCTTTTTTTTCAGTCTCAGCAAGTGCCTTTGGGTAATTCATTCCATCAATTCTACTATAAGATATCCAAATCACATTTGCCTCTATCTTCTCCTGGCATCCGAGTTCCTACTTCTCCTCTCCTCAGTAGTACTGAGGCACTCCTATTTCCTTAAGCTTTTCCAGTGTGCGTAGAGCTGCTTCTGCAGGGTGTTTGTACCTCATGACTGCCATGCTGTGGAATAGATTCTGTCCCCTCTCAGAGCTGAATAGTATGGGTGAGGTACAATGGGGGAAATCACCACTTTAGAAAAGCTGGAATATTTTTCTTTGCTGACCAAACACCACTCAGACAGCTGGTGGCTTACAGATTTTAGGTATTTATCTTCAATTCCCACTCAATAGCTGCATTTTTACTATTCTCCCTTGTCTTCAGTTGGAGCATCCCGGAGCTTCTTTCCGCTAGTGCTGCTCTGGTCTCTCCCCAGGGATTTGCCTGACATCTTGGCTCTTTAGGTAACCACTATAGAGCACTTGGGGATTTCTGACACACTTTGCAGCTTGTTAGTGGAGGGCGTGGGGGTTAGATGAACTCAGTTGATTTAATTGGGTGAGCTCTTTGGGGACATTGATTTTCTGACAAGGACCCTTGGGGATTAAGCAGACTTCTTGATAGGTTGACTCTCGGAAGTAGTGACAGCAATGGCTAACACTGAATAAAGCCGATGGTCTCAGTTGCCATGGAGAGAGTAGAGAAGGAGATAAAAGGCCTCTTAGTGGTAAATGCAGATGCTACGCAAATGCACAAAGCTCTTTTGAGAATAGTATTCAGGTAGGGCCACTGCACCTGTCACTAATGAAGAACATTCAGGATGTGCTGCTTCACAGGGTTATCAGTGTCACTTAGATGCTGCATGGTAGCTCTTCTTAGCCCTTAAGGGCAGAGCTGTCAGAACCAGGCAAAGGGGTGATGTTGACCTTACATGATAGAGAACAACAAGTACTCCTTTAGTGCCAAAAGCTAAGGGCAGAGCTGTGGGAACAGGACAGAATGTTGGCAGCATTTTTGTTGTCTTATTATTGAAATTTTGGTGTATGTTTGTTATAGCAACCATACATCTCACCAAGAAATCATATGCCTAAAGGGTGCTGAATTCCCTCAACACAGAAAGTAACATCCTCCTGATGCCCATACCCAAGCCTGAAAAGAAAGCTAGCTGACAGAAACTCACAGGAGAGGCACTAACTCGGGATTCAGATGCCAGGAGACAAAATGCAAACTTCCCATGACATTTTTTTTTTAATTTCTAAAAAGTAAATGCCTTATAACAGAAACTGACCATTAACCCATACATTATTTAAAAGAGAAAATTGCAATGATTATATAGAAATCACAAACTATCTTCCTAAACTGTCAAAAGAGAAATTAAAAAAATATATCAGATTGGTGAATACCCTAACAGTCATCACAGAGCCTTCATTCAGTAACTGATGGAAGCAGATGCAGAGATCCACAGCCAAGCACCAGGCTGAGCTCCAGGATTCCAGTCGAAGAGAGGGAAGAGGGATTCTCTAAGCAAGGGGCATCAAGATTATAATGGGGAAACCTACAGAGACAACCAAACTAAGCCAGTGGGAACTCATAGACTTTAGACCAACAGCTGTGGGGCCTGCATGCAACTGGACTAGGCCCTCTGCATAAGAAAGACAGTTGTGTAGCTTGTTCTGCTTAAAGGACTCCCTGGCAGTAGGATCAGAATCCATCCCTGGTGCATGAGCTGGCTTTTTGGAGCCCATTACCTCTGGTGGGACACCTCACACAGCCTTGATGCAGGGGGAGGGGCTTGGATCTGCCTCAACTGAATGTACCAGGTTTTTGCTGACTCCCCATGGGAGATCTTACCTTTTCAGAGGAGGGAATGGGGGGTGGGCTGGGGAGGGGGAGGCTGGGGGGGGCAGGGAGGAGGGAAGAGAGAGGCATCTGTGGTTGGTATGTAAAATGAATAAAAAATTTCTTAATAAAGAAATAAAAGAAAATCAACAAGAATAATTAGAAAAAATATATAGAACAATTTAGAGAGTATTGGTATTAATTCTATCAAGAACAGAGAGGGAGAACAAGGAATAGGAGACCATGATAAATGAAGACCACATGAGAATAGGAAGAAGCAAAGTACTAGAGAGGCCCACAGAAATCCACAAAGATACCCCCACAATAGACTGCTGGCAATGGTCGAGAGACAGCCCGAACTGACCCACTCTGGTGATGGGATGGCCAAACACCCTAGTTGTCGTGCTAGAAACCCCATCCAATGACTGAGGGATCTGGAAGCAGAGATCCACGGCTAGGCCTGGGGTGGAGCTCCAGGAGTCCAATTAGCGAGAAAGAGGAGGGTCTATATGAGCAAGAATTGTTGAGACCAAGGTTGGATAAAGCACAGGGACAAATAGCCAAATGAATGGAAACACATAAACTATGAACCCATGGCTGAGGGGCCCCCAACTGGATCAGGCCCTCTGAATGGGTGAGACAGTTGATTGGCTTGAACTGTTTGGGAGGCATCTAGGCAGTGGGACCTGGTCCTGTGCTCCTTGCATGAGTTGGCTGTTTGAAACCTGGGGCTTATGCAGGGTCCCTTGGCTCTGCCTGGGAGGAGGGGACTGGTCCTGCCTGGACTGAGTCTACCAGGTTGATCTCAGTCCTCGGGGGAGTCTTTGCCCTGGAGGAGGTGGGAATGGGGGGTGGGCTGGGGGGAAGGGGAGGGGGGCGGGAGGGGGGAGAACAAGGGAATCCGTGGCTGATATGTAGAACTGAATGGTATTGTAAATATATATAAAGATGATATAATCGTATAATATACAGACATTTTTGTTGAGTTTACTGGGCATTTTAACCTGTTACTTGCCCAGTAATTGAACTCACTTTGCCTCTGAAATTATCCTAATTTGTGCTATCTATGTGGAGACTGCTCTACTCTGTGCTTACTTGCATTTCTGACATTCTCACAGTTACATCTGGAATGGATCTTGAAATTTGCCTGAACATGCTAATTGGTTGCTAATTAAAATATTGTACTGAGTTTGAGTTTTGAGAATATATAAGTATATTATGAAATGAGTTTAAAAATAGATTCACCTGTTAGATATGGCTGAGAGACATGCAGGTTAAGTTTGTGTATTGAAAAAAGCTGTGCTATCTTGAGAAACATTTGCCTGAGAGATATTTTCCAGATCATTTTTGGAAACGGCCTGGGATAAACAGCTGGTTATTCTGCTTATGTACTGAGAAGAGAGAGAAAGGACAATGTATTTAAATACCAGTGAGTTTGGAGAATTGTTAGAGTCAGGGTACTAATTGAAGCGAACTAGAAAGATAAGAGGTTACTAACAGTTGTTTAAACTTGAAAAGGTTAGTTAATTAAATACAGCTTCAAAGCTAGCAGAAACCATTCCTGGTCCCTTACCCGGAGGATGCTGAAGGCAGAGGTGTAATGGAAACTGAGGCTGAGGAGTGACAGACAGGATTGACAGCTCTCTTGAGCTTTGTTTCATTTCATTTGTTTGAGGGTAACATCTACTTGTCAAGAAACTTGGCAGATTTTTCTCTTGATTCTTTAGGTTTTGAACTTTACTGCATCATGACTCAGAAATGTGTAGTATTGCCACAATCTGTCTACAACATTGTTGAGCCATGTTAGCCTACACATTTGCACTTTGCTTTCAGGAAACATTGTTCCGCCATGGTTTAATTATTCTCATCCCTACATGCCTTCACTTTGTCTCCAAGTGGACCTGATAGAGTATATTGCACATTTGGTCTTCTGCTTGTTACCATAATTTTTATGACTTCTACCTCCCTATGTTTTGGTGTGATTTTTATAAGCATGTATTCATCTCACAAAGAAATGGGTTTCATCCTGGTGTTTCCACACATGCACACAATATTCTTTGATAATGTCCGTCCCTTGTTCCCACTTTCTCTTTCTCTTCTCAACCCTAATAGTATCTTTTTTACTTCTTTTTTCACGTATGCTCCACTAAAGTGAGCTCCTTTTCACTTTTATGCTGACTTCACTAATTTCCACACAAAATATCATTATGGGTTGAGGTTATTTCATTAACGTTCATAATTCTTTGTTCCCCCATTATTTGCAAATGACATAATTTTATTTTTTCCTTATGGGTGAATGAAACTCCTCTCTCTCTCTCTCTCTCTCTCTCTCTCTCTCTCTCTCTCTCTCCACACACACACATTTAGAAAACTGTGATATATATATTAAGAAAATTTTATTATATATTATAATATCTTTATATATTATAATATTATATATTATATATATCTTTCTCCTCTTCCCACTGATGCTTCTGCTCTTAGAGGAACAGATTTCACCTTTCTACCCAACAGTGGGCTTGTCCTACATGGCTGTTACTTTGTTCACATACATCTTTTCTATACCTAAAATGTCTTTTCATCATATAGCCATGTGGGACTTTTTAAATGATTTCTTTGCATCTGTCCAGATCATAACACAGTTTTTGTTCTTCCTTCTGGTAATGTGGTATCACAGCAACTCATTTGGGTGATGAATCATCTACATCCATGTATCTCCAGGGTGAACCCCACTCTCCAGGGGGGTGTAGCCTTTTCAAGTGCTGTGGAATTTGGCTTATGGTTCACTTTTGAGGATTGTGCCCATTTGTTTGTAAGGAATGTTGTCTGTTTCCTTACTTTTATCCTTGATTGGGTTTGGTGTCCCAGCAGTAGGAGACCTGTTAACTGTTTTTGGAAACATCTCATCATCTTCAGTGTCTCGCATTAATTTGAGAAAGGCAGGTGTTAATGTAGTTAGCTGTGAAGGTATCAGCTCATGGTGTTTTCCTAGGAAGACACTGTTTACGGATGATTCCACCTTCTTATACTTTTCAGATTACTTTACCACTCAGTCTTAGTGGCTAATGAAGTTCTAGAAGGCTTTCGATTTTTCTTTGGTTGTGTGATTAGCTTGAAAACAATGTTCTCAGTAGTTCCCCACTATTTTTTGTATTTCTTCTATGTCAATTATGTTGCCTCTTCTTCTATTTCTGATTTCATTTATTTGAGTCTACTTTCTTTGTTATTGCAGCCAAAGATTTGCCAGTTTCATTTGTATTTTAAGCACTTTCAGCAATAGTTTCTATTATTTCATAAATCCCATTACATTTAGGTTTTTGTTCGGTTCTTTCTTTTTTATTTAATTTAATTTTTTTGTTTTTTATTAAGAATTTTTTATTCATTTTACATACCAACCACAGATGCCTCTCTCTTCCCTCCCCCCCCCAGACATCCCCCTCAACCCACTTCCCATTCCTTCCTCTGAAGAGGTAAGACCTCCCATGGGGAGTCAGCAAAGCCTGGTACATTCAGTTGAGGCAGGTCCAAGCCCCTCCCCCCTGCATCAAGGCTGTGCAAGGTGTCCCAACATAGGTAATGGGCTCCAAAAAGCCAGCTCATGCACCAGGGATGGATTCTGATCCTACTGTCAGGGGGTCACTTAAGCAGAACAAGCTATAAAACTGTCCTATGCAGAGGGCCTAGTCCAGTCCCATGGTTGCTCAACAGTTGTTGGTCTAAAGTTCTTGAGTTCCCACTAGCTTAGTTTGGTTGTCTCTGTAGGTTTCCCCATTATAATCTTGATGCCCCTTGCTTAGAGAATCCCTCTTCCCTCTCTTCATCTGGACTCCTGGAGCTCAGCCTGGTGCTAGGCTGTGGATCTCTGCATCTGCTTCCATCAGTTACTGGATGAAGGCTCTATGATGACTGTTAGGGTATTCACAATCTGATTACCATGGTAGGCCAATTCAGGCATCCTCTCCACTATTGCTAATAGTCTTAGCTGGGGTCATCCTTGTGGATTCCTGAGAACTTCCCTAGCACCAGGTTTATCCCTAACCCCACGATGTCTCCCTTTTTCAAGGTATCTCTTTCATTGCTCTCCCACTCCGTCCCTCTTCCAGCTCAACCATCCTGTTTCCTTTTGTTCTCATCCCCCATCCTCTACCCTCTATTGTCCCCCTCACCCCCAGTTTACTCATGGAGATCTCATCTATTTCCCCTTCCCAGGGTGATCCCTGCATCCCTTTTAGAGTCCTCCATGTTAGCTAGCTTCTCTGGAGCTGTGGGTTGTAGTCTGGCTATCCTTTGCTTTACATCTAGTATCCACTTATGAGTGAGTACATACCATATTTGTCTTTCTGAGTCTGGGTTACCTCACTCAAGATGATATTTTTTTAGTTACATCCATTTGCCTGCAAATTTTATGATGTTATTGTTTTTTAAAGCCGAGTAATACTCCATTGTGTATATGTACCACATTTTCTTTATCTATTCCTTGGTTTAGGGGCATCTAGGTTGCTTCCACGTTCTGGGTATTATGAATAATGCTGTTATGAACATGGCTGAGCAAGTGTCCTTGTGGTATGATTGAGTATCCCTTGGGTATATGTTCAAGAGTAGTATCATTGGGTCTTGAGGTAGATTGATTCCCAATTTTCTGAGAAGTTGGCATACTGATTTCCAATGTGGCTGTATGTGGGGGACCAGCCCCCACACTTATTTACCCCAGGACTCTTGAGGAATGAGGGATAAGAGAGTTGGTTAGAAATAAAGAGTAAAGAAACAGAGAGAAAACACAGGATAGACTTGGGTGGGCCTGGATCCTTATCCACCCTAGAACTTTATTCCAAAGGTTTATTTATAACAATGCCAAGGGGTGGAACAAAAGACCTCTCCCTTGCTAGTTACACCCTTGCAAATACCTGGTACCCAGGCTCATGGTCCAATCAACCTCTTTTTTTTTTATTTTTTAATTCAATCAACCTCTTATGCAATCCTGCTGGATATAGCCACTAGGGAATCTAGTGGGCTCCAACAGCTGTACAAGTTTGCACGCCCACCAACAGTAGAGGAGTGTTCCCCTTGCTCCACATCCTCTCCAACATAAGCTGTCATCAGTGTTTTTTATCTTATCACCATTCTGACAGTTGTAACATGGTATCTCAGAGTCATTTTGATTTGCATTTCCCTGATGACTAAGGATGTTGAGCAATTCCTTAAATATATTCCAGTCATTTGAGATTCATCCACTGAGAATTCTCTATTTAGCTCTATAGCCCATTTTTAAAAATTGGATTATTTGTTATTTTGATGTCTAGTTTCTTGAGTTCTTTATATATTTTGGAGATCAGCCCTCTGTCAGATGTGTGGTCGGTGAAGATCTTTACCCATTATGGAGGCTGTCTTTTTGTCTTATTTACTGTGTCCTTTGCCTTACTGAATCATCTCAGTTTCAGGAGGTCTCATTTATTAATTGTTGCTCTCAGTGTCTGTACTACTGGTGTTATATTTAGGAAGTGTTCTCCTGTGCCAATGCATCCAAGGTTACTTCCCACTTTCTCTGCTATCAGGTTCAGTGTAACTGGATTTATGTTGAGGTTAAACCCCAGAATTGAAGAAAGAAAGAAAGAAAGAAAGAAAGAAAGAAAGAAAGAAAGAAAGAAGAAAGGAAGTAAAGAAGGAAAGAAGAAGACACTGGAGTTTTGGTCTAATTATTGTCCAATGTTGGAAGTAGGGGATTAAATATACTGTGGGTATTATAATTTGGTTTATCTCTTTCTGCAGATGAAGATGCTCTGATGTTGGATGTACATATATATCTTCATAATTGTCATATCTTCTGGATGATTCTCTCTCCCTTGTTAGAATCACCTTCTCTATTTCTAAGGTTTCATAGTTTTGAACGTGAAGTCTATTTCACTCACACAGCTAGACCAACACTGTTTTGATTCTGAACACAGTGAATACCTTGCCATGGCCAGCACAGCTGTCGACATCATAGAGGTCTGGAGGGGAAGGTACTGGTAGACAGAGACACAAGATTCTGGGTTCACTTTAAGGATGATCGTTTTTTTCCTCGTTGCTCTTAATATATTGTTTACCTAGACCCTAGAGATGTAGTGCAAACAAGAGTTTAAACAATGTCTTTAACCCTCTTGTCTGAGTTATTTTATGTTTCTCTGCCCTTGTGGCCTCATTTTCCCCCAGACTTTCCTCCTTGGTCTTATCTGATGCCTGTGATTTTCTGCATCTCTCCTTATTCATCTCTCCTTTCTTTTCTGTTGCTGTGATATAACACCCTGGCCAAGAGGACTTACAGAAGAAAGGCTTTACTTTGGCTTCATCTGCAGAAAGAGAGTTTGAGTCCATAATGGCAGGGAAGCCTGGCCTCAGGCAGGAGGCAACAGGAACAGGAAGCTGAACCTCCCATTATTTATCAGAAGTACAAGCAGAGAAAACAAATGGGTGTGGTGATGGCTTTTGATCTCAGAGCTCATTCCCAGTCACATGCTTCCTCCAGTATGCTTACCAAGCCACAGCCATGCAGCTTCCATGTCTGCCTACCTTTCTGATTAATCAGGAATACGTAACTTATTCTTTTGTTCCTTCTTTTTTTCTAAGCATGTTCCAACATTTTTGTGCTTCTTTACTCTTTCTCTAAAGCCTCCCACCTGCCATGTGGCTGCTCGTCAACCATGTGTCTGACCTCCATCTATGCCAGTTTAAATGCTATGGTCTTTTCCTTCTCTTCTCCTTATTTTTCTTCTGGCAACTGCTTAGGTTTTACAGCTTGCCTAGCCTGTAGATTTTTCTTAGTCTTGTTTGGAGTCCATTCATAAATTCTTTTATTAATGATATTATGATCTCCAAGAGGGACTGTTGATTTCCCTTGCATTATGGGGAAACCCAGATAGGATCCTCAGAATTCCAATAACATCTTTGGTGGCCTGCACAGGAATACTACTGAAGAGCCTCTGAAAACAAAACAGATGAGATCCTTTATTTGTTCTGCCTCAGGGCTATAAGCTGCTTGCAGGATGCTCTGTTTCCTTGCAAAGAAAAGGGCTTCTTGCAATACCTCTTTGTCTTGGGTTGTTTGTCCCTATGTTTGTGACTGACTGATGACCACTTGATGGGAGGTAAATAATGCTATGTTTAACTCCCAATGTTCCTGCTCCTTGGACTCAAGATTTTCTCTCCTTTCCCTATCCACCACAGTTCTCACAGAGAACCCAGGTGACTTTGGACCATACTGTGGGGAAGGAAGGAGAGCAGAGAGCTGCTTGCTGTGGTTCAGTCTAAGAATTTCTTAGACCACAATATCTTCAGGCCCAGAGGGGGAAATGGGCTCATTTTATCACCAGGGTGAGCTCTTCAGTCAGAAAGTAACCAAATGGCTTTGTCACCTCATTGGTGACCTTAGCTGGTGACCTCATTAACATAGAGGCATCCATATGATTTGGCTGCTTAGTGATATCACTAATATGAAAGCCACATAACTAAAATAAAATGGTAGCACCCATAACACTTTCTAGTACCACTAATACTAGGGAGGAGCACCACAACCCTAGAGTTTCCTATGTCATGGGGATCCGGTCACCTATCTTAATCCTCCTCTCACAAGTTTCCTGTTCTTTGACTTTCCCCTTTCTAGATGCCTAATAGACAACCTAGAGGAGATTCCAAACAGAGGCACTATTGCAATGTGATAAGATTAACGTATTTTTTTTTATTAGACTAAAGAGGTAATACCAGACTGCCCTTTCCTTTGAACATTTATTTATAAACTCATGTATTAGATGCCATTCTGTTCCTGTGATAAAATACCATGACCAAAAGCATTATTCTGTCTCATAGTTCCAAGGGATTAGTATCCATTTTGGTAGGGAGGCATGGCAGTAAACAGCAGAACTGGGGGCAGAGCAGAAGACTGAAAGATCATGTGTCCAACCACATGCAGAGAGCAAAAAGAGTGAACTGAGAACAGGATGAGGTTACAGCTTCCAAAGCCTTCACTGCTCTTTAAATGTTCCAAAACCTCCTGAATAGTGACACCAATTAGGAACCATGTGGTTAAATATGTAAGCCTAGCTTTCTTATCTAAATCACCACACTCATAGCTATATTTATCCTTTTAAAGACATTTATTACTTTTATAATTCAGCTAAGCCCTTTTCAGAGACCTAATTTTGATCTCAAAATATAAAGATCAAGAAAGATAGGCCCTATGTCTCAGCCTATGAGTGTGGGGATCTAGCTCTGACAAACACTGGTTAGCAAACCCAGATGGCTTAATCAAAGAAAAAAAAACCTGCAAATTTATGCATAACTCAATGTGTCTGACACATCCCACTGATCAACCTACTCTCCAACAGTCTTGTACTTTTCATCTAGCTTGCCTCACTACTGTAGAACACTCTAGACTTTTCCTTCAGCAGACTTAAGTTCTGTCTTTCTCCCCTATTACAATATTCTTAAGCAAACCTTCCTTCTATATTTACCTTTGTTTTTGTTATTATTTGGTTTCATAAAATTTATGACAATTTCTGCACTATATTTTCTGACCCAATGGTAGAAGGGAATAGACCACATCATTCCCATAATGAAATACAATCATAGTCCCCATAAAATGTCACCTGCACACACACAGTCCTCTGAATGACAGAACTGTATATAGGCATGCAAATTCCCAAATCTTATCCTGTATTCCCATGAGTCCCTCTAGACATATTCCCAACATTATTTCTGTGGTTGGCCAAGTCGCATGCTATTGCCAAGTCACAAAGAACATGCAATCTTTTAAGAGAATCAAGCTACCAATAATTCCTAATAATCTGAAAATCTATCACACAAGTGATTTTCCGTTTTACAACAGCTTTCTTCCACCACTATCTGTGAAGGAATTCATGAGCCGAAATGAGCATTATGTTGCTTTGCACTATGTGTACATGGAATCATACCTTCCCACCCTCTGCCTTCCGTTAGCTCTACTTGCTGACATGTCTTAGACACATGTATTTCTGAAGTCATGTAACACAGATAGTTTCGCAATCTTCACTTGTCACACATCCCTGTCAATGATGGTCAAATCCAAGCACTCACAAAATTATAATATATTGCACATATAGTAGTTAAATTGGTGAAAAGGAATAGACCAAAGGTAAAGCAAATAGAGCAATGAATTCCTTCAAAGGATTATGAGCATTCAGTTTGCACACAGTCTTCTATTCTAAGAAATACTTAAATTTCAGTGGTCACCCCAGAAACTACGTACTTTTACTAAACTCCAGGTGCCTCTTGAAAATAATGCAGCAGATTCAACAAATCTATTTCAATGACAAATTTTTTCAATACAACAAATTGGTCAAATTGAACATTTCTAATCATAGGTTTCCAACTATTTGTAATTTTGTACGTTGTGGAGGTGATTTTACAATTTTTATGTATTTTAAATATTTTCAACCTTTTATCCTAAACTGATGGAAAAACATGATTATTTTTGTGAGTTCTGAAAAGATTCAGAAAATTTGTACAGGTTTCTCAGTATTTTGGTTCAATTTCCTTCTCTAAATATGTCAACGAATGCGTGTTTAGCTAGCACATATTTCCTTCTGGTTTCAACTTTGAAAGCAGGAATTGCCTGAAATGGCAATGGTATAATGACATGAAAGGATAAAAATTATGCTTAACATGTTTTGGAAAAGCCCAGCATAATGGGGAAACACATGTACAGCAAAAACAATACAAACATGATCAAGATGATTAAGTAGAGATCACAGGCAGAATATGGATTAAGTCTCCAAGCAGAAATCTTTAGAAAATGGTTATTCAAATGGTGTTTAAAACTCTGAAGTTTGCCTTCAGACAAGCCACCTGAAGGCAGAAATGGAACTTAAAAACAATATGCACCACATAAAATACGTATTATAGCTAAAAGTGAATTAGAGTAAAATTCAGGAATATAAGGGCATAAACTGTAGTCATCTACATGTGCACTAATTTATCCATATGTGAAAGCAAACCATTATTGTCTGGAAATGCATTTACCCTTTTCAAATTCACCTACTTCTAATTTTGTTTTTTAGTACATAGCTTAATATCACTAGTGTTCCCAAATAGCCTAAACTCTGTTGGCTGTTTCTGGGGAAATAATGAGATTTGTTATAGTGATAATTAAAAAGTATAAATGAAAATCTCCATAATAACAACTTGGCTACATTTGGTACACTACTCGGGTAGAGTAGGTAGAATGCATTTTATATGTGGCTTGTGCGTGTGGAACTGTATCATCATAGACAAACTTGCATATCCACTAGAATGGACTAACCTCATGTTTAGTGGACAGCTTGCATTTTCAGACACTCATGGACAGACATCACTCACATGTCTGTTTTGTCAGGGACAACTGCTTCAGGAAGGGTCAGCACAGCACAGAGCAGACACATGGCTGAGCACAAATTATTCTGGGCAGTACTATCATTGGGAAACTACAGTTTACAATGAATGTTGCTGTCAGAGGCAGAAAAAAATCTTGTTCAACCTTGGGGAAAATGAAATGGTCCCTTAAAATAAAAGATAGCATAAAAGAAACACTCTACCCTCAAAAGTTAAAATTACTTACATAAGTTAGATTCAATTTTTCACAGATTGTCAATGAGTAGTATCTCCATTATTTAAAATTACTTCATATAGACCAATTGCCTCCCAGAAAGTACAAGAACCATGTGATTTAACTTAGCTCACCTGTCCTAGCTGGCTTCAGCTGTCAACTTGACACAGTACAGAGTTATTTGAAGGAATTCCAATTGGGGATTTCCAAGATTAGATTGGCCTGTGGATATATCTCTAAGGAATTTTCTTTTTTGTTGTTTTTAAATTTTTAAAATTAATTTTAATACAATATATTGATCATGTTTCCCCTCCCTTGATTCTTCCCATATTTTCCTCATATCCCGACCTACTCAACTTTATGTTCTTCCCCTCTCTCTCAATAAATTAATTCCCCAAAATGAAAATGAAAATCAAAACAAATGTGAAACAAAACAAAACAAAACAATAAGAGAGAAAAGAAAAGTTTGATTTGTGTTGACCAAGTACTCCTGGGCAACGGGGACTGCACTGAATTGTGGTTGATAAACCCAGTGACAATCTGTTGGAGAAAATCGATTTTCCCCTTCCCAGCAAACAGCTTCTTGTTTAGAGTGGGACTTAGCATCCAATTCTCCTTTTCATTTCTGGGATTGGTCTGGCTTGAACCTTTGCAGGTCTTCATGTGTTGTCATAGTCTCTGTGAGTTCATATGTGAATCAGTTCTGCTGTGTCTGGAAGACACTGCTTTCTTGGAGTCATCTACCACCACTCTGGCCCTTATAATCTTTCTGCCTCCTATACTACATAGATCCCTTAGTCTTGAGGGGAGG
Organism: Peromyscus attwateri; assembly: GCA_902168425.1. NCBI lineage: Eukaryota > Metazoa > Chordata > Mammalia > Rodentia > Cricetidae > Peromyscus > Peromyscus attwateri. The sequence continues at coordinate 7,731 of CABHPP010144720.1, read as the reverse complement.
GCTTTGATGAAGACACCCCATTTAGGACTGAGTACTTCAAAGTCTTTTACTCTCCTCACATGGTCCAGTGTGGTTCTCTGTGTTAATTCCTATCTATTGCAAGAAAAAGCTTCTTTGATGAGGGTTGAGTGATGTACACTGATCTATAGGTGTAGCAATACTTCATGAGCAGTCATTTTATTGCTCTGTTCCTTTAGCAGAATAATAGTAGTAAGTTTTCCCCTAGACCTATGACCTATCTACTCTCAGGTTCTTGCCACTTTAAACAGTGTCAGGTATGAATTCCATCTCATTGAATGGACCTTAAATCCAATTCAATTTTTCTCGAAGGGGGTTGGCTGCTCCCATTATATTTGTGACAACATTGACTTAGTATATCTTGCAGGCAGGTCATTATGGTAGGTTGTGGGTTTTGTAGCTGTGTGATGTTGATAACTACCTTTCTTCACCAATAGTGTGCAGAATGCCTTCCAACACCATGAATACTAGTTTGTAGGGGTGAAGCTTCAGAATGGAAAGAGAACAACCAGTAACCTTGGCAATAGCCTGTGATGTTTGTATATGTGAGAGTGGTGGTCCTTGTGACAGCTTTGATCAATGACTCAACAAGATGCAATCTATTCCTAGCACTGGAAGTTTTACTTTGTGACATAAGATGTCTAGTTCAGGCATTGTCTTCCCCATTATATGGTGGCTCAACTTAAATTCAGAATGGAAATTGTGATATGTGTTACACTGGGGAAGAGGTTTTACTTTTGTTTCTGAACAGGAAGAAAAGCTATGGATACCATCAAAATTGATAAAGATTAGATCTGAACAACAGAGATGTCTTGATTAGAAGAGGCTATAGTTCATCAAACAGCCTGACCATTCAAACTAAACTAACTTATAACACTAAAAAATGCTTTTCATTTGATCAGATATAACTTGTCAAAAGGGAAACTCTCCAAAGTTAGGGTTTGGGCAGCATTTTGTTTTTTGTCTTTCCAGGAGAATGAAGGCATACAACCAAGAAATCTGAGGACCTCTGTACAAATTGAGACATCTGAAGTAAAAGGACAAATCATCCAGAGAAAATGTCCTAAGAAAAAGAGTAAATTGGCCTAGTGGTGTAACACATTTCCAACAGGATAAAATTTCATAAATTTTTCCAAATGTTTGTTTTTGCTGTTCTCTACAGACTTATAATGCAAATGGTCTTTTTGTAGTCCCAGTTCAATTAAAAATTAAAGCTGGCTTTGGAGTTGGAGCATGGCTCTCTTCTTCTCTAAATGAAAGCAAGTTTGTTAAAGGAACATCCAAAATCTCTGTTTCATGTCAGAAGAGTCACATGGTATGGGACAGAAGTAGAACTAAAGTTAAGGGACTACTCCATTGCCACTAATCTCATAATTCTTTGGTTTTATTTTGACTTTTTAAAACTTTTCTTAAGGTGTAAATATTATCTTAAAACTTTTCTTAAGTTATAAATATTATCTTAAAATTTATAATATATATGTATATATATATATATATATAAACTTGTTATGATATTAAGGGTCATATAGAGTACTAACTAATTCTAGAAAAATGTTTCCTCTAGTTTCATAAACATGATTTTGGGCTTGGGTCTCTATCAGATAACTAGGAATTAAGTTTTTGTACTCTGGATGTACATAACAAATTGTGGTCCTTTAACCTCTTTGAGATCTGCTGCATATGACATTTAAAATGTTTAAGTTTTCTGTAGTTAACCATGACCATGCCTAAAAGCAAACTTTGAAGTCTCCCAAAGGAGAGACTTCAATTCCACCTGGATTGTGGTAACACCACTAAGCTGATAAAAACCACCCAAAGATCAGCCTTGGACTACAAACTGCTCAGGACAATTTCAAGGTGGCTAGCTGAGATGGTCTGGGCTCACAGATTACTCAAGCCAGGACTTGAGATAAGCCCTACAGTTTCCCATTACACAGAGATTAGACAACAAATGATAGAGCTAGCTAGATCTCCAAGGACTTGACAATTATCTCAATTTTGTTTTTCATCTGCTAAAGATGCTGTCACCCCCAGATAACAGGAAATAAATTTAACAACACAATGCCCACATTCCCAAGAGATTGGGTCAGCAGTTTTTGGTCATTCCTTGGGTTATGGATATTTGTCATCATTTAGGGTGGTGAGTTACAAGTTCTTATTGGTAATGGTTATGAAAAAAAGTTGAACATAGGAGATTTTCTGAAAAGAAAATGGGGGATATAGATATGATAGGATAAAAGGGTAAATTGTTGAATCCACTTTTAAACAAACAAAAAAAAATGACTAGTCCTAAATATTTTACATTGATATGGATTTGTGTATTTTACATTGGTATGGATTTGTGTATGTTGATATAAATTTGAGGTTATTTTTGTTTGAACATACTGTACATGTGTTTCTACTCTTGTTTAAAGTATTGTAAGTATACAGCTCATTTAATAATGTAATGTAATTTCTAGTCCTTGAAAGTTATTATTACAAACTATTTAGGATAATAAAGAAATGAAGGTTAACAGTCACTTATTACAATCAAACATGTAGTTATATTAGGTATGTTTTCAAGGTCAAACAGAGATATATTTTAGATAGACAGGTGGTCCCCAAACACTTCCGAGATCTACAGAATATGGCATTTAAGATGTTTTAATAACATATTTTTTTTATGACAATGAGACATGTCTGCTCCTGGCAGGACCAATCTATTTCAGAGAAAATGATGGGCATTGAAGAAACTCTATATCGAGTTTACTTTCTTTGTGGCAAAAGTTAGCCACTGGGTGTGAAACTTCCTTTGCCTTAATTGCTGACAGTTACTGTCCAAATTGGACAAGCAGGACACAAAAGAAGGTGACTGCCAAACTTTGCCAAGACAAGGTAGGATAGTCCTTCAAAATTCCCTTCTTCACAGGAAAGTCTGTCAGATATGCTAGTCTTATAGCCCAGAGTTGGATGCCCCAATGTTACAGTGGAACTTTAGGTGACTGTCCAGGAAGCCTGGTGTCCCTGTCATTAGGTAACATTTCATCATTCTTCGGTCATTGATGGAGTTAAAGACTAAATAGTTAAACTTATAGCTTTTCTTGTTTATGATAGAAAGCAAATTAGATGTGAAACTTTATACTCGCCAAGATAAGATAGATAATAGAGTATTTTCTCTAATTTTGCTAAATACAAATAGAATGTATATTGTAACTATAATTCTCACTTGATAACTGTTTTTATTGTATATAATTTTACTATGTTAAAGTTAAAACCTTCCTTTTTTAATTAGACAAAAAGGGGGAAATACTGTGAAATAATCCTTCTGTACAGTGTGTGAATATATGTCACTATGATTGGTTTAATTACCAAGGAGACTGGCCAATTGCTGAACAGGATAAAGTTAGGTGGTAAAGCCAAACTGAGAATGATAGGATGAGGAAGGGCAGAGTCAGAAGAGTTGCCAGTCAGATAAAGAACCAATTGGACATACAAAATGGGATAGAGATAAAAGTCATGAGCCTCTGGGCAGCATGTAAAAATGGGTTAAGTTGTAAGAGTTAGCTAGTAACAAGCCTGAGCTATTGGCCAAGCATTTATAATTAATATTAAGGCTCAGTGTGGTTATTATGAAGCAGCTGCTGGGACACAGAGAAACTCCACCTACAGTAGTACACTATTGGGGTTGCAGATTGTTGCTTTGGTTAGGGTATTTGGATTTACACTACATATTACAGAAAATATCAGAGGTTTTAAGTAAACCCTTTTAAAAACAAAAAACAAAAACTATACTTTGTGGACCAAAACAAATGAGTCTGAATATTCTTGAAATTTAGAAGCAACGATCATTTAAAACCAGAATACCAAAGAGCAACACCAAAATACTAATTTCATAAGATTTTTGAAGGGTCAAGACATTGAGTGTTTTATCATCTTAATAGGGATTTTGGATTGAGATGATGAAAAATCAAGTTTGGGAAAATGGGAAATTAAAAGAAAACACTGAAGAAAAGAAAAAAAGAGAGAAAATGTCAGAGAAATAGAAATACCTTTGATATATGTTATTGCTTTTGAATGCAATATAGCTGCTGATTTGGGACAGCATGAGTTTTCTGAGAATATTGATTGCATTTCTCAGATCTCTTTAAATCAAATCTTGTCTTATGACAGAATTTTGGTCAATTAAATGTTAAGCAATCATGTTTATAAATATTCTAGAAGACTGTCTCTAAAACAAACCAGTGAGCAAACAAAAAACTACATCCATTATTCTTTACTCCTTCAGCCTACTAGCTTCCACGTGGCTAATTTTTTTAACCATAAAGATGAGAGCATCATACTGAGGATGGTGGGACAGGGTATTGGTGAGATCTGGTCCTTGTATGTATGAGCCTAAAAGGGCTCACAGGGAAATTTCTTTTAGATTTCTGAAAGCAAAGTATACCACTCTTTTATTACAGAATTATCTCAAGTTAGCAGAGAAAAAAACCTTGATATCAGAAATACACATTACTATTTTACAAAAAAAAAATTGTGCCAAAATTGAATATCAATTTGTCTACTTTTTTAAGTGTTCTCACTCAGGGATAAAGGAAGAGATTTTGAGGTTACAGGTCCTTTCAATTTTAACTGCCTAGATGAACACTCAATTTAAAACTTTTTTCTATTGACAGATTATTCAAACTAAATGCTTTAATTGTCCTTTAAAATGGAGTAATCATTGCCTTTCTTTATATAGATTATTCACTTGAAAGTTGAATGACAAAGATTAAAGGGAACCTAAATTCACTGTGTGATTGACAGCTAATCTATGGTTCAGACACAGAAATCATCAGCCTTGCTTTGATTATTCAATTCACTCAGGACAGAACATGTGAGGAGGAGGCAAAGAAGAAGACAGAGGAGGAGGAAGAGGGGGAGAAGGGGGAGGAAGGAAAGGAGGAGGAGGGGAAGGAGGAGGAGAAGGATAAGAGGGAGGGAGAAGAGAACACAACTGCAGCAAGTGCCTTCAAATAACAGCTGATGGGGTGACTGTGTGGAGATGTATGTTAAGAGTTAGCATTTTCTCATTTCAGCCCTGTGTTAGTATATTTTTATTTGTAAAAGTAAAGCTAAATTCTTCCCAAAAGATAACTGTTTTTAGATTCTACATGACTGACTAACTTGTTCGAGCTGTGAATCTGAACAGCTGTAATGCCGTGTTATGGTCTAGGGGTTTTGATCAAGTTCACTTTCTCTGTCAGTTGATGAATTAAAAGGCAAGAAAAACCTCAAGTGCAATAGGTAGCAGCAGATAAATTTAGAACACAACACAACAGGAGCAGACAGAACCAGTGTTAATCCTGAGACTCATGAGAGAAAAACCAGTTCTACAATTTTGAGGCAATTTTGAAGCAAATTTGAGGCAAGTTTTAATTAAATCCTGGCCAGGATGATGAGCTCTGACCAGGACCATTCTTGGGTTCCCAGGAATTGTCGACAAATCACATTTTCCAGAGACTTAAAAAGGCAAAACCATAAAGACTCCATATTTTTCATCAGGTCCAATCATGGGCAAGTATACAGCCTGACTTATTTTTTTCTGCCCATGTACCTCTTGCCTACATGTGATCAAGCACATCCAGTGCAAGATGGGTCAAGCAAACTTGTTTAGGGAGGTGAAAACACATGGTCTGTTATTTCCCACAAACAACAGCCTCCAACATTCCAGGAAGTTATCTGATTTGGGGAAGTGGGACTTACAGGTTATTTTTGGCCCTTATACCAGCATTTGAAGAAAGGCTTTCATTAGGGGTGAGTGAATCTAAACATATAGTGAACACACAGAGAGATAGTCTCCCTACAAAGCCAAGGTGGGGATCCAGATGCCAAAGACCCAGCTTCCTCTTGAGAACTGCAGGTTTTTGAAGGGTCTTCCTCCCCTAATTTAGGGTTGGTCAGCTTGAAGAAAAATACGAGTTGATTGGCCTACAACTATTGTGTAAACATGTCCTGATCTGGCTTGGACTGATTGAGTCAGTCCATCATCAGGGCCCACTGGCAAGAGGAAAAGCCCAAAAGACTTTTTGTTTTAATCTGTCAGGCTTTTTCCTCAGGACACTGGGGTGAGGAAGAAGCCAGCCATCTTGAAAGTTTACCTTGTAACCTTTGTTACCTAAGTCATTGCCCCTCTCCCCGTCCTTCTGCCTATCAGGGAGTACGTCTAACTCCTAGTCCATCAGTAGGTTAGAAGTCAAATTATATTGAACTATCTTTCCCTGTCTTCCCAGTCCACCTTTATATTTGACCCAATACCATGTGATTATCAGGTGAAATCACTGGGAATGTAATAAGAGACAACTAACTTCTACCACATAAAGTAAGAATATCACTGGATATCATCTACAGCAGATACTTCTCTCCTTGGATGTCACCCTCTTACCTGATAGCGCCACCAATGAGTTTGAATGGTACCTTTGTTTATTAAAGTCTTGTTCTGTTGCCATGAAAACATCATGCAACTCTCACCATGGAGGAGCACTGTACTTGGTGTGGCCATTTGCATTCTGCTCCAGAATAAACTATCTCCTATTCTCCTTGAAGGTGAGAACTGAGCTTGTGTATCAACAGGGGCTTGGGAGAGTCAGTATAGACTCCAGACAGAAAACATCGTCTGCAGTAAAGGGAAATAGAAAACATAATTAAAGACTCTATAACGAGACAGTGTATTTAGTTCCTTATTTATACTGGTTTCCTTTGCATTTCCTTAAATGCCAGTACAGTAGAATCAGCATTTCTCAGTCTTGTGGTCTGTACATAATGGTGGTAAATGTGGATTGCCCCATTCGAAATTAAACCCATCTCTCTCTTTCCTAGGAAGTAAATGGTAAATATTTTCTGTAGGGAGCTGCGTGTAGCCACATCTTACAGGTGGCGCTGGTTACCGCCTTCCGCCATCCCGACGGCGAGTGCTCCCTGTGTTAAACAGCTCCAGGTGAGGCTGTAGCAGAATGTGTGGCTTGCTTAAGCATGCTTGAGCCTATGGGGCAATGCCCACATGGCGACCTGGGGTTGGCTGCCCAGAGCCTATATAAGGCCGGGAGAGGCTTTGCCCGGGGGGAATCCTTCAGAAGGAGGGGATCCCTCAGAAGTCAGAATATTGTTTAAAGGCCTGATTAAACTGCAAGAAGAAGAGCTCGGTGTTGTGTCTTCCTTGCTGGACAAGGGGGGTGCTACAATTGGTGGCTCGTACGGGGAACATCCCTCACCAGTGAGCCCAGAACTTCTTGCAAATCAGGGGGTACCAGAAATCCTCAGGAAAAGTGAGGAACCGCGTCCAAAGCGGGGTAAGTCCTCAAGTAAAGTGGGGATCCGCGTCTAGAGCGGGGATTGCTCTTCTCTGTAATTAAAGAGAGAGCGGGATTCAAGAGGCCGCAATAAAAGCGGAAAGAAAAAAAAAGGGAAGGTGAAACTACTAATTTCTAGCTTGAGAACAGTTAAGGGCGCTTCTTCGTCACACCCAATATTTTTGGCCCTTAATAAGTTGCTTTTAAGACTGGTGTGGAAGCTAGTGAGAAGTTATTTTGAGGATCAGGGATGTAGTGAAGCGGTTGAGAAGGGACAAATTGCATTAGAAATCTTAAAAGAGGAGGCCTTATCAGATAAAATGGAAAGTAAGAAGGGAGAAAAGATTAAGAGGTTGTACCCTAGTCTTTCAGAGCTTGAAAGTGAGTTGGAAAGCGACTTGTCAGAGTC
>CABHPP010144719.1:16287-40260 GCA_902168425.1 Peromyscus attwateri | reverse complement strand
GTAGTCCAGGGTGACTTTGAACTCACAGAGATCCAGACAGATCTCTGTGTCCTGAGTACTAGGATTTAAGGCGTGTGCCACCACTGCCTGACATCTATGTTTAATCTAGTGGCTTGTTCTCTGATCTTCAGGCAAATTTTATTAGGGTACACAATATATCACCACAGGTCTCTTTTCAAATACATGATCAGGTAAATATTTTATTCCATCCTGTAGGGTTTTTTTTTTCTGTCTTGATTTGCTTTCTTCTGCACAGAAGTTTTAATTTTAATTAAGTCTAGTTCATCTATCTCTTTCTCTTGGTACTTATTCTTTTGTTGTTACATTTAAGGACCACTGTCAAAGTCGTGGTCATGAACATTTAATCTTACTTCTTCCGAGAAACTTAAAATCTCTGTGCTATTTTATTTTATTTTTGAGACAGGGTCTCATATGTCCCAGACTGGCCCTGAACTTGCTGTGTAGCAGAAGATGACCTTGAACTTCTGATCCTCTTGCATCTACCACCCAAATACTGATGTCACAGGCATGTGTCACAATGTATGGTGTTTGTGGTGCCAGAGATAGAGCACCAGGCTTTATGTGTGCCAGACAAGGCAAGCACTCTACCAACTGAGCTAAGCCATACATTCAACCCTTCATTTTAACTCATATTTAAATTGCTGATTCCGTTTTTAGTTGATTTTTGTGCATGGTGTGAGATGTTGCCAAACTTAATCCATTGCTTGAAAAGATCCGGGCCGGGCGTTGGTGGCGTACGCCTTTAATCCCAGCACTCGGGAGGCAGAGGCAGGCAGATCTCTGTGAGTTCGAGGCCAGCCTGGGCTACCAAGTGAGCTCCAGGAAAGGCGCAAAGCTACACAGAGAAACTCTGTCTCAAAAAAACCAAAAAAAAAAAAAAAAAAAAAAAAGATCCAGTTTTCTATCACCGCTTATTAAAGAGACTATTATGCTTCCTCCAACGTTAAACAGTTTGGGGACCAGTGGCAATGCATTATGATAAAAATATCTCTTACATTCTAAGAGACTGGAACTTTTGCTGGACCTCACAGCCAGAGTTAATAATAGACCTTGAGGTCTCTTAAGACTGTCTTAAGACCTTTGTTTGTTTTCTAGAGAGAGAGAAGAGATGAAGTTGGGAAGGTGGGGAGGTAGGATCTGGGAGGAGTTGGGAGAGGGGAAACCATGATCAGAATATATTGTATGAAAAATAATTTTGAAAATTATAACGTAGAATGGGGTGGGCTCTGTCTTGAGTGTCCATCTCTGCCAGCTTCACCTGGAGCCTCTATATACCAACATTTCTGTTGGGTGAAGAAAAACTTATGTCACATAAACATATTTAAAATAAAAATAAAAACTTAAGATTATTATCCTACTGTGTATTCAGCCTATTTGTTTAACCTGAGAAAAATGTAACAACAGCTTTCATTTGCCTTGGATATCTCATATAATCAGCTTTTACAAACTAAATTAATGTAGATCTGTGATCTTATGTACTCCTCCATGCCCCTGACCCAAGAGTAGTGCGTGTTTGTGCATCAAATCTATAGAGCTGTCTGGTGTTGACGGCTCAACAACCTGAATGTCTTTTTCAGCCCAGAACTCTGCTTAGTCCTTTTACATAATTTCAGTCTCTTTATTGATATTCTTGATTTGCTCATGCATGTCCATTCTCCTGGTTCCCAGTAGCTCATTGAGCGTATTTAATACTAATAATTCACAACCTTTGTCTGGTAAATCCAATGTTTGTGCTTCTTCAGGAACACTTACTGATTTCTTCTATAAACGGACTGTTCTATTTATTTCTTTGCATGCTTCACAGTTGTTTGATGGAATTGGATGTTTGAATATTATTATGTGATAACCCTGGAAACCAGACTCGTCACCCTACTTAGGATCCATTTTCATTGCTTGCTTGACTTTCTCTTTTCTCATCCTTTATGATGGAGACTACGGAAGCAGAAGTGGAGTGTCTATCCCTGTCATCTTCTAAGATGACACCTTCCTTGTCTCGTGTAACAGTGAGGTGACCTAGTGTCGACATAGTGAGCAGTCATCGAGGTATCATATGAACATTACTTAGTTGAGCAACGATTGCCTTTATTTAGAATTGTGGAGTAATTTTGGAAAGTTTTGATTTTTCTGACACAAGTCTTATATAATTAAGAAAATGTATGCACTATGTCTACTCTCTCACATTTATACTTGTATATATATTGATTCCTGGGTCTGTGCCTGCCCCTCCTTCCCTGCCTGCCTACCTCCCTATCTTCCTCCCCCACTTTCCTCCCTTCCTTCCTTTTCTTTCTTTCTTTCCTTTTCACTGTATACTTTTCTTTAGTTAATGTTAATTTATGGAGATAGAAAAGGAAGAGTGGACATGATATAATACAGTATTCATACATGAATTTCCCCCAAATAAAAAGTTTAAATTAAAAAAAAATACTTCCCTTTTACAAACTAGCATGTATTTAAACAACGCAGACAATAAAAAAGAGAGTCTGAAAATAGAATGCATCTTTTCTAAACAAAAGAATTATTAATTATTGTAATCCTCTAAAGAGTGACAGAAAGATTCATGTTTTGTGTTGTGAGAACTGCAAGGTGGATTCTGGCTTCAGAAACTCTTTTACGACTCTATCACTCTTTCTGCCTTCTCTTCCTCGGGGCTCTCTTGGTGGAGTCGTCCCATTTAGGCCTGAGTGTTCCAAGGTCTCCCACTCCCTGCATACTGTCTGGCTGTGGGTCTCTGTATTTGTTCCCATCTGCTGCAGGAGGAAGCTCCTCTGATGATGGCTGAGCAAGGCGCTGATCTATAAGTACAGCAGAAGAATGTCATTACAAGTCATTTTATTGCTATCTACCTTTAGCAAAACAGCAGCATTTGGTTTTCCCCTAGGTCCCTGGCCTATCTAGTCTCGGGTTCTTGGCCACCCAAGCAGTGTTGGACATGTACTCCAGCTCATGGAGTGAGCCTTAATTCAAACCAGATATTGGTTGGTTACTCACACAACCTTTGTTCTGCTGGTGCACCAGCTGTCTTGAAAGCAGGTCGCCATTGTAAGTCAAAGGGTTGGTAGCTGTGTGGGTGGTTACATTTCTCCTTTGGTAACATGCAGCATGCCTTCCAGTACCATGAACACTAATCCATAGGGATATGGCTCTAGGTAGGCACCAGCTCGACTTCTCCATGTTCAATGAGTTGTGGAAGGCACTATCAGCAATAGGGCCTTCCTGTAGGTTTGTGGAGAGCCACCAATAGCCCTGGTTGGGGGTTCCCATGGGGGCCCTTTAGCCAATAACTTGATTAGATGTAACCTATTCCCAGAACTGGAGACTATTTGGTGACAGGAGATGTCCAGCCTTGTCTCTCTTGTTATTTGGCAATTTCATTAAGATTGCTTTTATGTATGTAAATAATATAGGAAGCTTCTACTGTATTAGGTTTCCACATGACCCCTCATGTTCCTTTGTTTTAGCTGTCCCTCCCTGTATTCCCTCCCTCTCCTCCGTCTTCCTTCTCCTTCCCTGCCCCTGTTCCAGTCCCTTCTCATCCATCCATACTATTCTATTTCCCCTTCCTAGGGAGGTCCATCCCTCCCCGACTAGTCCGTTACTCTCTCCCTAACTCCTGTGGTTATATGGATTGTAGCTTACTTATCAATGACTTCATAGCTAATATCCATTTATAAGCAAATATATACCATATTTCTTTTTCCAGGTCTAAGTTTCACTAAGGATTTCTTTTTCTTATTCCATCCATTTACCTGCAAATTTCATAATTTTGTTTTCTTAACAGCTCAGTAATATTCCGTTGTGTGAATGTACCACATTTTCTTTATCTATTCATCTGTTAATGGGCATCTAGGTGGCTTCCAGTTTCTGGCTATTATGAATAGCAATGAACAGTCAAGTGTCTCTATAGTGGAATGAAGTGCCCTTTGGGTATATGCCCAAGTGTGGTGTGGTGGTTTGAATAAGAATGGCCCCAGAGACTCATATTTGAATGCTTAGGGAGTGGTATTAGGAGCTAGTTCCCTGTTGGAGTCGGCATGGCCTTTTTGGAGGAAGTGTGTCATGGGGGTGGGGTTTGGAGTTTCAAATGCCCAAGCCAGCCCCAGTGGCACTCTCTCTTCCCACTGCCTGTTGGTCTGGATGTAGAACTCTTGGCTCCTTCTCCAGCATCATGTCTACCTGTGCACTGCCGTGCTTCCCATCATGATGATAATGAACTAAACCTCTGAACCTGTGAGCCAGCCCCAGTAAAATGTTTTCCTTTATAAGAGTAGCTGTGGTCATGGTGTCTCTTCACAGCAATAGAAACCCTAACTAAGACAAGTGGTATAGCTGGATCTTGAGGTAGATCAATTCCCATCTTTATCTTGGGCATTGTTTCTCCATCAGTAGAACTCATCCTCAGGGGACGTGTCACATGCACTTCGTAGCTTGGTGACCTCTATAATGACCAAGACCACATCAGATCCTCCCCTAGGCTCTTAAGCTATAGAATCCATCTTCATGGTAGAGGTCACATGTACTTTGCAAAAGAGTTTCTGATGTAGTCACACCTTAACCTTTATTGTACACATAGGATTGGGATAATGGTTAACAGGAATTTTTCCCAAAATTATACTATACTTAAACATGTCTAAAATAAACTGCCTGGTGTCAGATTCTAGAAGTTTTAACCAGTGTCTGGCTAACTAAGTCACACTGAATTGGATTTCCTTCTTGCCTCACACAGATTATTTCCCTGCCGGCTACAGTGTTTGCAGGGACCCCCACATGATGAAATCTCAAAGTAGTTTTGATTTGCATTTCCCTGGTGACTAAGGATGTTGAACGTTTCTTTAAGTGCTTCTCAGCCATTTGAGTTTCCTCCCTCAAGAACTCTCTGTTTAGATCTGTACCCCAATTTTTAGTTGTGTTATTTGTTTTTGGTTTTGAGGGGTTTGAGGTTTTGGGTTTTTTGGGGTTTTTTTTATGTCCAGTTTTTTGAGTTCTGTATATATTTTGGATATTAGTCTTCTATGGAATATGGAGTTGGTAAAAATCTTTTCTCATTCTGTAGGCTGACACCAAATGACGGTGTCCTTTGTCATACAGAAGCTTTTCAGTTTCATGAGATGCCATTTATTAAGTGCTGACCTTAGTGTCTGTGCTGCCAGTGGTCTGTTCAGAAAGTCTTCTCCTGTGCCAGTGAGTTCAGGATTATTTCCCACTTTTTCTTCTCTCAGATTCAGTGTATCTGGTCTTATGTTGAGGTCTTTGATCCATTTGGAGTTGAGTTTTGTGCAGGTTGATAAGTATGGCTCTATCTGGATTCTTCTACATGCAGATATCCAATTTGACCAGCACCATTTCTTGAAGATGTTATCTTTTTCCAGTGTGTATTTCTGGCTTCTTTGTCAAAAATCAGGTGTCCATAGATATGCAGATTTATTTCTGGATCTTCAATTCAATTTCATTAATCCACATGTCTGTTTTGGTGCTGTTTTTATTACTATAGTTCTGTAATTTGAGATCAGGATGGGTGATGTACAAACATCAGCAGTTCTTTTATCATTCATGAGTGTTTTAGCTATCCTGGGTTTTATATGTTTCCATATAAAGCTGAAAATAGTCCTTTCAAGATCTATGAAGAATTGCATTGGAATTTACATGGGGATTGCATTAAATCCATATGTTGCTTTTGGTAGGATGGCCATTTTTATTATATTAACCCTACTAATCCATGAGCGTGGAGATCTGTTTTCTGATATCTTCTTCAATTTTTTCTTCATTGTCTAAAAGTTTTTATTATACAAGTTTTGCACATGCTTACCCCAAAATAATTTATATTACTTTAGGTTATTGTGAAAAATGTTGTTTCTCTGATTTCTTTCTCAGTATGTTTGCCATTCATATATAGGAGGGCTACTGATTTTTGTGAGTTCATTTTGTAACCTGCTACTTTGCTGAAAGTATTTATCAGCTGTAGAAGTTCCCTGGTGGATTTTTAGGATCACTTATGTATAGTATCATATCATCTACAAATAATGATACTTTGACTTCTTCCTTTCCAATTTGTGTCCATCCCCTGATCTCCTTCAGTTGTCTTATTGCTCTAACTCAGACTTCATGTACTATATTGAATAGGTAGGGTGAGACTGGATAGCATGGAATATTCCTTAACACTGTGTGAATGTATGTTGCTGTGACTGGTTTAATAAAGAAGCTGGCTGGCCAATAGCTGAACAGAATAAGATTAGGCAGGAAAACCAGACTAGGAGAATGCTTCAAGAAGCATGGAATCACTGGAGTTGCCAGGAGGGATCAAGACATACTGAAGAACAGGTAAAGCCACAGGCCACGTGACAATATATAGATTGATAGAAATGGGTGAATTTAAGTTGTAAGAGCTAGTTAGTAATAAGCCTGAGTTATTGGCCAAGCATTTACAATTAATATTAAGATTCTGAGTGATTAATTGGGAACCGTCAGGTGGGACAAGAAATATTGGCTTACAAGTGGCGCCCAAACATTTGACAAGAGTTTCCACATAAAACCTGAGAAAGCTTTAAAAAAGATTCTAAATGCACAGACACAGAGACAAATGCAGGTTCCTAGTCTCACAGTCTCATGCCAGCCACAGTGTGAAGATGTGTCTCAGCTGCCTGTAAGATGGAGCCAGCCACCAACTGCCATGAGGTAAGCAGCAGGGGCAGGTTCCCATACTCTCACAGAGAAAGGCATTTCCCAGCCACTGCCTGTGGCCTTAGCTGCCAGCCCAAGCTCTGCCAGCACGCTGCAGGGTGGGTTTGGAGTTTTGCTCATGCAGACAGAAAAGGATCACAAGTATGCGATAAATCAGGTTCAGATGGAAAAAGCCTCTAAATGGGTCGCAGTGTGTTTGAAAATGTGTGAAGACTTGGAAGACAGAAGAGAAATGGTATATAAAAAATAGTTTTAAAATGATAGGGTAGAGTCCTTAAAGAGGGAGTAAAGTCCTATAAAAGAAAAAAAAAGCCACATAAAGATGAAAATACACACAGAGTCTGGATCCTGTATGTTCTTGTGTTGTCTTTGAATTTTTTGACTGCTAGGACACAATATATTGTGAGGGATGCTAGATTAAACCAACCTATATATTTTGAAAATGTCTTGACTTCAAAATTTAAGTCAAAAGGTGTATTGCCTTGGGGGAGAGATTATGCTTTTATTTCCCAGGAAATGAGAGGCTGTGGGTTCATTTTGGGTTAAAGAAAATCAGGTTTGATGGAGGAAGACCTCCTGAAATCCTGACTACAAACATAAAGAAATAAGCCTAAAAGAACTACAAGACACATGATGTATATTTTACCTGCTAAAACACATAACAAACAATCATCTTTGGTTGACTTAGGTACAATTCACATTCTATAATTGTATTAATATAGATATGCATGTTACCTTTAGAAGCTTATGTGTTTTCAGATCAAGGGAACCAGACACCAATGAAAACAGATGGCCTAAGCCATCCAGCATTTCAAATTGCCTCTGTTACAGTCTCCTCAGAATTCTGCATCCAGAACAGCTTCAAGGCTGCTGGCTGAGATGATGTAGCCTCACAGAATACTCCAGTCATGACTTGACCATAATCTTAAATTGTTTCAGGGTCCCCCAAAGATAACAGCACCCATGAAGAACAGGAACCAGTCTAGAGAACTATGCCCACATTCCCAAAAGATGAATTGTGGATATTTATTATCTTTTTTTTTATACCAACTTTTAAACAAGTTTATTAAATTCAGTTGTTTAGGGGACTTACACACATACTAGGGCATGTGTGTGAAGGTCAGAGGACAACTTGTAGGAGTTGGTTCTTTCCTTGTGGGTTCCAGGGATTGAAATCAAGTCATCAGTCTCAGCAAAAAACACCTTTGTGTACTGAGTCATCCCACCAATACCAAAAATATATTCTTGTCCCATGCACAATTACATACATATGCCTACACATATGTATCTTTTTATTTATTATCATTTAAGGAGGGTTGGTTACAAGTTGTTATTGGTAATGGTCAGGGGAAAAGATGAACAAAAAAGAACATCTTTTTTTGTTCAAAGATTTCTTTCTAAATAAAAAAATGATGATAGGATATAGAAATAATAGGATAAAAGGGTATATTATTGAATCTACTTTAATCCAAAAAAACCAGTCATTAATCTCAAAATATTTTATATTGGTTGGGTTTTAGTTTACTGATACAAATTTAAAGTTTCTGTTATACTGTATATATGTTTCTTCTCTTGTTTCGGGTATCATGCTTATGTAACTCATTTAACAATGCAATGTATAATTAGGAAATATATATTACTAGTTAGTCATCTATAATAGTCAAACTTATAGTCATGTTGGATATGTTTTCAAGGTCATACACAGATATGTTTAGATAGATAGATGGTCTTCAAATACTTCAAAGACCTACAGAATATGGCATTTAATATGTTTAATAACATATGGCTTTCCATAACAGTGAGACACGTCCACTCCTGGCAGTACCAATTTACTTCAAAGCAAGATGATGGGCATCAAAGAACCTTCATATGGAGTTAGCTTCTTTATGGCAAAAGCTATCGGTGTGGACAAAGAAACTTCCCTTGCCTCAATTGCTGACAATATACTGTTCAAACTGGACCAGGAGCATGCAAGAAAGGCAACTGCCAAACTTTGCCAAGACAAGGTAGAATAGTCCTTCAGAATTCCCTGCTTCACAGGAAAGTTTGTCAGATATGCTAGGCCTGTGGGCCAGAGTTGGATGCCCCAACGTTGCAGAAGAACTTTGGATGACTGTCCAAGCAGTCTGATGTCCCTGTCATTGGGTAACATTTCATCTTTCTGGGGTCTTTGATGGAGTTAAAGACTAAATAGTTAAAGTTACAGATTTCCTTAGTTATGAAAGAAAGCAAATTAGGTATAAAACTTTGGACTCACAAAGATAGGATAGGAGTATTTTCTCTGATTTTGCCAAGTGCAAATGGACTAGATATTGTAACTGTGATTCTTACTTGATAATTGTTTTTGTTATATATAATTTTACTATGTTAAAGTTAAAGCCTTCCTTTTTTATTTAGACAAAAAGGGAGAAATGCTGTGGAATATTTCTTAACACTGTGTGAATGTGTGTTGCTGTGATGGTTTAATAAAGAAGCTGACTAGCCAACAGCTGAATAAAATAAGATTAGGCAGGATAGCCAGACTAGGAGAATGCTGAGAGGAAGAAGCAGAGTCACTGGAGTCACCAAGAAACACAGAGAGAACAAGACATGCTGGAGGACAGGTAAAGCCACAAGCCATGTGGCAATACATAGATTAATAGAAATGGGTTAATTTAAGTTGTAAGAGCTAGTTAGTAATAAGCCTGAGCTAACTGCCAAGCATTTATAACTAATATGAGCATCAATGTGTTTATTTGAGAGTGGCTGTGGGACAAGAAAACTCCACCTACACAGCCTTGTCTTGTTCCTGATTTTAGTGGGATTGCTTTGAATTTCTCTCCATTTAAGTTAATGTTGGCTCTGAGCTTGTTGTATATTGTCTTTATTATGTTGAGGTATATCCCTTGGGTCCCTAATCAGGATTGTTATCATAAAGTAGTGCTGGATTTTGTCAAAGGCCTTTTCTGGATCTAATGAGATAGGCAACTGGGTGATATTTTTTCTTTCAGTCTGTTTATATGATGTAGTACATTAATTTGTGTATGTTGAACATCTCTGCATCTCTGGGATGAAGACTATTTGATCATGTGGATGATGTTTTTGATGTGCTTGGATTCTGTTTGGAAGTATTTTATTGAGAATTTTTGTATCTATGTTCATGAGGGAAATTGATCTATAATTGTCTTTCTTTCTTGGGTCTTTATGTGGCTTAGGTATCAGGGTAACTGTAGTCTCATAAAATGAACTGAGCAATGTTCCTTTAGTTTCTATTTTGTGGAATAATTTTAGGAGTACTGGCATTAACTGTTCTTTCAGAGTCTGGTAGAATTCTGTGCTAAAACCATCTGGTCTTGGGCTTTCTTTGATTGGTAGACTTTTAATTACTGTTTCTATTTCACTGGGGATAATAGGTCTGTTTAAATTGCTTATCTGATCTTGATTTAACTTTTCTAAGTGGAATGTGTCTAGAAAGTAATCCATTTATTTTAGATTTTCCAATTTGGTGGAGGACAGGTTTTTAAAGTATGTCTTTATGATTCTTGAGATGTCCTCGGTGACTGTTGTTATGCCCTCCTTTTTATCTCTAATTTTATTAGTTTGGATGTTCTCTTTCCATCTACTGGTTAATTTGGCTAAGGGTTTGTCCATCTTACTGATTTCCTCAAAGAACCAACTCTTTGTTTCATTGATTCTTTGTATTGTTTTGTTATTGTTTGTTTCTATTTTGCTGATTTCAGTCTTTCGTCTGATTATTTCTTGCCATCTACTCCTTTTGGGTATGATTTCTTCTTTTTGTTCTAGAGCTTTCAGATGTGCTGTTAAGTTATTAATGTGAGATTTCTCTACCTTTTTTATGCAGGCACTTAGTGCTATGAACTTGCCTCTGAGAACTGCCTTCATTGTGTCCCATAGTTTAGGTATGTTGTGTTTTCATTTTCATTCAATTCTAAAAAGTTTTTAATTTCTTTCCTAATTTCTGTCGGCTCATTTTTCATTCAGTAGTGTGCTGTTCAGTTTCCATGAGTTTGTAAGCTTTCTGCTGTTTCTGTTGTTGTTGATATCTAGCTTTAATCCATGATAATTATTTCAATTTTCTTGTATCTGTTGAGGCTTGCTTTGTGTCTGAGTATGTGGTCAATTTTGGAGAAATCTCCATGAGGTGCCAAGAAGGTATATCTTTTGTGTTTAGGTGAAATGTTCTGTAAATATCATCTAGGTCCATTTGGTTTACGACATGAGTTAGCACCAGCATTTCTCTGTATAGTATTTGTCTGGATGACCTGTCAATTGGCAAGAATGGGGTATTGAAGTTACCCACTATCAGTGTGGGAGGGTGGATATGTGATTTAAGCTATAGTAGTGTTTCTTTTATGAACTTAGGTGCCCTTGTGTTTGTTGTATAGATGTTAAGAGTTGCAGTATCCTCTTGGAGTTTTTCATTTGATGAGTAGACAGCCCTTCCCCATCTCTTCTGATTAGTTTTGATTTGAAGTCTGTTTTATCAGATATTAAAATGGTTACACCAGCTTGCTTCTTAGGTTTCCTTGCTTGAAATCTCTTTTTCCATCCTTTTATCTTGAGGTAATGTCTATCCTTGATATTAAGGTGTGTTTCTTGAATGTAGTAGAAGTTTGGATCCTGTTTTCTAGTCCAATATGTTAGTCTGTGTCTTTTTACACATTAATATTGAATGTTATCAATGGGCAGTGTTTGCTGATTCCTATTATTTTGTTTTGGTGGTATGGGTTTTCTCCTCTTCTTTTGATATGCTGGTCTGATATTATTTGTTCCTTGTTTATTCCTTGGGTGTTGCTATCCTCTTCAGGTTCAAGTTTTTCTCCTAGCATCTTCTCTGGGGCTGGATTTGTAGATAGATATTGCTTAAACTTGGTTTTATCACGGAATGTCTTTTTTTTCTCCATCTATTGTGTTTGAAAGTTTTTCTGGGTATAGTGGTTTGACCTGGTGTCTGTGGTCTCTTAGAGTTTATAGAATGTCTACCCAAGCCCTTCTGGCTTTTAAAGTCACCATTGAAAAGTCAGGTGTTATTCTAATAGGTAGGTCTGCCTTTATATGTTTTTTGGTCCTTTTCTCTAGCAGCTTTTAATATTCTTCCTTTGTTCTGTAGGTTTAGTGTTTTGGTTACTATGTGCTGTGGGGAATTTCTTTTCTGGTCCAGTCTATTTTGTGTTCTGTATGCTTCCTATACCTTGATAGGAACCTCATTCTTTAGGTTGGGGAAATTTTCTTCTATGATTTTTTTGAAAATATTTTCTGTGCCTTTGACCTGGCTTTCTTCTCCTTCCTCTACCTCTATTTTTCATAGATTTGTTCTTTTCATAGTGTCCCAGGTCTCCTGGATGTTTTATGGCTGGATTTTTTTTATATTTAACAGGGTTTTTATTTTTTTGACAATCTCTTCCCTCTTGTCTTCAATGCCTGAGATTCTGTCTCTCATCTCTTGTATTTTGTTGGTGAAGATTGTCTCTGAGCTTCATGTATGAATTCCTAAAATTTTCATTTCCAGATGCTGTTCTTAAAGTTAGTATTTCTATTTGGGGACTAATATGGAATCTGCACCAGATACCCTGAGCTCCTGGTCTAAAGATCTACTTTCTGAAGTGCACACTTCAACTCTACCACATCCAAGTCCCATTTGAACATTTCAAATACTTCAGCTGAAAGAATATAACTAAGAATAAAGATATGAACCAACAAAATAGCCCCAAATGTATAAATTCCAAAGCAGCAATTTAAACACAAAAACCAAGGCAACGTAACTGCTCCAAAAGCTGTTAATCCTACGGCGAGGTTATGGAGAGAGTGAGTTCCATGAAATCCCAGACAGAGAACTCAAAAGAATGGTTACAAGTGTGTGCAAAGAAGTAAAAGAGGATGGACTTCTGAATGAGAACAAAAACAAACAGCTGAATGGATGATGGAAACGTGGTGTATATACACAATAGAATTTTATCCAGCCATAAAGAACACCGAAGATTTGCAGGTCAATAAATGGAACTGAAAACATTATACTGAATGAGGTAACCAGACTCAGAAAGACAAGTGCCATGTGTTCTCTCATATCTGTGGATCCTAGCTCTGAATCCTTGGATTTGAGTATAAAACCTGGAAGAAGCCGGGAAAGTAGAAAGGAAAATGAGGCTCTCTAGAGAGAAGGATAGTAGGACACAGGTGTGACAAGGAAGGGGGGAGAAATGGGGGCGTGGTTTAACTGCACACGGGAAAGGGAGGGTGAGACGGGAGGGGGGGGAGGAGAGATAAATAACACTAAGGATGTTTGGAAAGCTGTATGAAAATATTATGTTATAAACTTACTTTAAAACACATATATAATATATGTGCTTATTTGTGTGTAGATTTTAGATGTAATTATTCTGTATGGAGTGATAATGGTCCCCACATACACACTGAACACAGATGCCCACATACTACTACATATAAAGTCAAATTAACCCCAACACAATAATAGTGGTTCATTTCAATATCCCATTTGTGCCAACATATAGTCATCTTGACAAAAATAAGTAAATAAACAGAGAAACATCAGAGTTAAATGGCAACATAGAACCAATGGACTTCACAGACACCTACAGAACATTCCATCCAAACACTATAGAAAACATATTCTCCTTGGTGACTTATGGGACTTTCTCCAAAGTAGATCCTATGTTAGGGTGGAAAGCAAGTCTCAAGAAACACAAGGCATTTTAATAATTCCTTGTATTCTACTGACCATAATGGAATGAGACTATATGTCAACAGAAAAAGAAGCCTTAGACTCACAGAGATCAAACAGCACACTACTGCACGGTGAATGGGTCCTTGAAGAAAGCAGAAAAAATTTTTTAATTCCTAGAATCAAATAAAATGAAAACACAACATACCAAAATCTAAGGGATTCAATGAAAGCAATCCTAAGAGAGATGTTTATAACTTGGGTGCCCACATTAAGATATTGGAGAGATCTCAAATAAATGACTTAATGATAAACCTTAGGCCCTGGGAAATAACAACAATCAAAACCCCAGATCTGTAAACAAAAAGAAATCATTAAGATAAATTAAAAATCATGAAATGGGAGCAGAAAGGAAAAGAAGGAAGGAAGGGAGGGAGGGAGGGAGGGAGGGAGGGAGGGAGGAAGGAAGGAAAGAAGGAAGGAAGAAGGAAGGAAGGGAGGGAGAGAGAAGGAAGGAAGGAAGAAGGAAGGAAGGAAGAAGGAAGGAAGGGAGGGAGAGAGAAGGAAGGAAGAAGGAAGGAAGGCAGAAGGAAGGAAGGAGGAAACAGAGCTGGTTCTTTGAAAAGACAGGGAAGACTGACAAACTCTCAGCCAAACCAACCAAAAGAAAGAGAAAAAGTACTCAATAAAATTAGAAATAAAAAAGAAATATAAGAGACACCAGTATGTCAGATCACGGTCCAAGCATGGAGTCCTGTGAGAATTCTGAGTACTTTTAAGAAAACAAGAGAAGAGCATTGTAATCTCAGTTTCTTCAAAAACACGGACTTGTTCTTGGACTGTGCTTTCACGTCCCACCCCACCCCCAGGAGTAGTGGATAGGAGTGAGTCACTTCAGATTATTCATTACAGCCGGCTATTGCTATTTGTGTATATGCCTCCATAGAAAAACATGTTATTGCCACTTGCAGCTTTTCTTTGTGATTGTACATTTTATTCTTAACTATCGTGGTATAAATCGTCTGATGCTCCGAATAAAGTTAGCTATTGCATAAGACTTTAGTCTGCTTTATCCACTCCATTCTCCCAGGACCCACCACCTCCAGAAAGGTAAACACCAGCAAAATTCAGAAAATCACTAGGTCTTAGCTTTAAAACACTAAATTGGAAAACATAAGAGGAACAGATGAATTTCTATACACATATAAGCAGCCAAAATTAAACTGAGATTAGATATGCAACTTCAACAGGTCTATAAAAATCAGTAATATTGAAGCAGTAATTTAAAATCTCCAAACTAAAATAAGTCCAGGCCCAGGTGGACACACAGGTGTATTCCACCAGGTCTTTAAAGAAGACTTAAGCCCAATGTTTCTCAAACTATTCCATAAAATAGAACAGGAAGGAGCATTAGGAAACTCTCTTTACAAAGTTAATATCATTCTGATACCAAAACCAAATGGAGATGGAATGAAAAAAGTTAAAAACCAATTCCTTGATGAACATTCATGCAAAACCCTCAATGACAACAACAACAACAACAACAACAAAACAAATTTTAAAATGCACCAAAATGAACATTTGTATATGATCAAATTGGCTTTATTCCAGAGATGCAGGGATAACACTACATAAATGGGCTTGTTTTTGTTAGGCTTTTTATTGCTGTGAAGAGACACCATGACCACAGCAACTCTTATAAATGAAACATTTAATTGAGGTGGCTCGCTTACAATTTCAGAGGTTCAGTCCATTATCATCATGACAGAGAGCATGGTGGCATGTAAGCAGATGTGGCGCTGGAGTAGTAGCTGTGAGTCCTACATCTTGTAGGCAGCAGGAAGTCGACTGAGACACTGAGTGTGTCTTGAGCATGGAAAACCTCAAAGCCTGCCCCCACTGTGACACACTTCCTCCAACAAGGCCATACCCACTTCAAAAAAGCCACAGCTCCTAATAGTGATGCTCTCTATGAGATTATGGGGCCCAGTTACATTCAAACTACCACAAAGCTCAAGGGCAGAAATCACATGATTGCCTCAACAGATGTAGAAAAGGCCTTTGACAAACATTCTACATCCTTCTGTGATTAAAACTCCAAATTAACTAGAGATGAGGGGAACATATGTTGACATAGTAAAGGCTGTCTCTGACAAACCTGTAGTAAATATCATGCTAAGTGGAGAAAAATTCCAGGTATTTCCCTCCCCCCATCAGGAACAAGACAAGGCTGCCCACTCTCTCCTATTCACTATAGTGCTTGGAGTCCTAGCTACAACAATATGACAAGAGAAATAAATAGAAGCATCAATCAGGAAATCAAGACGTGAAAGTATCTATGTTTGCAGATACTTTAATACAGTTCTATACATAAAAGGCCATCAAGGCTCTGCTAGAAAACTCTTAGAGCTGATAAATACTTTAAGAAAACAGCAGGATACGTAGTATACAAAATCAGTAGCCTTCCTGTATACCAATAACAAACATACTGAGAAAGAAATCAGGGAAACAATTCCATTCATAATAGCCTAAAGCAATGTCTTGGAACAAGCCAGGGATGTGAAAGAACTCTCCAGTGAAAATGTTTGAAACACTGAAGAAAGAAACTGAGGAAGACGCCAGAAGATGGAAGGACCTCCCACGCTCACGGATCAGAAAAATTAGTAAATGAAAATGGACATCTTATAAAAAGACAGTCTACAAATGTAATCTCCATCAAAACCTAAGTGATACTCTTCATGGAAGGAGGAAAACAACTATTTTAAAGTTCGTGTGGAGATACAAAAGATCCCAGATAACCAAAGAAATTTTAAGCAAAAAGAATACTACTGGAGCTATTAACACGCTTGATTTCAAGTTGCACTACAGAGACATAGCAATAAAAACAGACACATAGATCAATGGGCTAGAGTATCAATATCCAAGGCCACACAAGCTGCAGCCATCTGCTTTTTGATGGAACACAAATTGGGGAAAAGATATCGTGTTTAACAAATGGTGCTAGGGAAACTGGGTCTCTACATGTAAAAGAAAGAAACTAGCTGGGCGGTGGTGGCGCACGCCTTTAATCCCAGCACTCGGGAGGCAGAGGCAGGTGGATCTCTGTGAGTTCCAGGCCAGCCTGGGTTACAACGTGAGTTCCAGGACAAACTCCAAAGCTACACAGAGAAACCCTTTCTGGAAAAAAAAAAAAAAAGAACGAAACTAAACCCTTATCTCTCACCCTGTGAAAAAATCAATGCCTAGTGGATCGAGAACCTCAACCTAAGACCAAGAACTCAGAAACTGTTAGAGTGGAAAGCACAGGTGAGGATTTCTGAATAAGACCCTGATCACTCAGGAAATAAGACCAATAATCAACAAATAAGATCTCATGGAATTAAAAAGTTTCTATTTAGCAAAAGAAACCGTCATCAAAAGAAACTGCCATTGAGTGAAGAGGCAGCCTCTATAATGGCATAGATACCTTTGCTGGCGACGCATCTGACCGAAGATCAGTATCTAGAATACACAAAGAACTCCAGAAACTAAACACCAAGAAAACAGACATCCCAATCAAAACCTGGGCTGTAGAACCAAACATAGAATTCTCAGGATAAAAACAATATATAAATGCATAATAAATATTTTTTTTAAATGTTCAACATTGTTAGCCAAATAAAACTACCTTGAGCATCCATCTCACCCCAGTTAGAATGGCTTTCCTCGAGATAACACATGCTGGCAAGGATGTGGGGGAAAGAGCACCTTTGTTAACTGCTGGTGGGAGTATAAACTGATGTAGCCACTATGAAAATCAGTGCAGAAGTTCCTCAAAAAGCTTAAAAATAGAACTACCACATGGCCCAACCAGACCATCTCTGGGAATGTTCCCTAAGACTCTATGTCCTACCAGAGACACCTTAAGAACATGTTCATTACTGCTCTGTCCACAATAGTTGGAAAATGGAATCAGTCTGGACGCCCATCAGCTGGTGAATGGATGATGAAAATGTGGTACTGACACACAGTGGAATTTTATCCAGCAATAGAGAAAAACTAAAGTTCAGAATATGCGGAAAAATGAATGGAACCGGAAAATATTACATTAAATGAGGCAAGTGGGGCACAGAAAGACAAACACCTTATGTTGTCTCTCGTGTGGATCCTTGTTCTGAATTTTTATATTTGTATGTTTCATTTAGAGAACCTGTAGTTTCAGGAAGCTAGAAAGTGTACATGGAAGGGAGAAGAGAAGGGACCTTAGGTGGGGAAGTGAGAGTGGAACGTGTGGTGTTAGAGTAGGGAGGAGAATACTGGAAGTGAAGGGTTAGTAGTGATGGAGGAAGAAGTGGGTGGCAGGTGGCCTAAACAAAACCAAGTGTGTATTATTTTAAAGCCTTGTAGAAACCCACTACTTATCATCTAATTTTGAAACTACTCTTAAAAGAATCTCAGTGCCAGGCATAGGACGCCCCATCACCACCACCAAACAACACAGAATATTGTCATCATCACCCTTGGTTGTCCATCATAGATAAGTGGTAAGTCCCTATTGCTGAAAGCATAACACATTTTAGTTGCAAGGCATGGAGAAATCAAGCTGTAACTGACCTGGAAACTTCATCTCTCTTAGCCAGTTTCCACGGTGCCACAAGGAGCCATGCAAGCCACTGGCAGAGAAAGGTCATCAATGGATTTACCCAGTAGTGAACCCTGCATGCCACAATACCAACCTGCCAAGTGAGATGTGCCTACTGGTACAGTAGTGCCATGACTGTTACGGGTGTAACCAACAACTTTCTGATTGGATCTGAGGCCTGCTCCTCAGAAGGAAACTCAGAGCTGATACTGTGGCTGATGCTATGGCTGGGGAGGTGATAGGCCCTAGAGGGAAAGCGCCTACTGTTGTTTTGCTAAGTGCTTGCCTTGTCAACTGTCTTCTAAACATTTACATCTGTACCCATAGGTTAGTGTCGCTCTCGGCTTCGGTCAGAGAAGCTTCTTTTTTGCAGTGGGTAATGATTAATACAGAAACCCATAACTAATCTAGCTGCTAGGAATAAGTGATGGTTGAGTGCTCGTCACTAAATTGAACAACTATATCAATGCCCTAAGGCTCAGGGAACACCACAGAAAAGAGGAAAGAAGAATGCAAGAGCCAGAGGATGAGGAGACCCATGAAGTACTATATTCTGGATATGACCTGTACTCTAGTTTGACTTTCTGTTGCTGTGAAAAACACTGACCAAAAGCAACCTGGGGAAGGAAAGGGTTTATTTGATGTACAGATTACAGTTCATCATTGAGGAAGCCAGGGCAGGAACCTGGAGGCAGGAACAGAAGCAAGGACCATGGAAGAAGGATACTTACCGTCTTGCTAAGCTTTACTTTCATATACAACCTAGGACCACATGCTCATGGATGGCACCATTCACCATGAATTGGACCCTTCTACATCAACCATTAATCAAGAAAATATCCCACAGGTGTGTCCACAGCCAATATGGTGGAGGCAACTCATCAGCTGAGGTTCCCTCCCCTCCTGCCAGGTGAATCAAGTTGACAACTAAGAACAGCCATCACAACATGACTGTTGTGTTCATGTACTCACATCAACTGTGGTTATCTGCACAGGATCAAGCCAGTCATCATTCCATTATGGACTGAGGAGGGGCTCACCCTAAGTGAGTAGCCATTGACAACTGACGACTTCTGTAGAGAAGGTGATATGTTTCTCTTAGGGTGTGGTCACTGGTAGGTTTCCCGTGCTCTAGGAGACCGCCCTGCACTCTGTACCCACGCACATGCAGGCAGCATTCTGGGACTCGGTGGAGAAACAGAGATAGACATGATCAAGACACATTGTGCACCTATATGAAACTGTCAAAGAATAAATATGTTCTTTTTAAAATAAAAATAAATTGGATAACCGGTTGGTGTGCTCTTCCCTAGGGAAGACTGTGTCTTCTGCTCTCAGCATTCCTTAGTTGACAGTAGTTCTTTGTGTAGGGTTGTGGCCTCCTGGGTCTTCTCCATCCACTTTAGTACGTTCAGCTCATGTTTAGGCAGTCATGTCAGTAAGACTTTATGGGTGTAGCTGCTGGCATTCCTAGAAGACACATTCTCATAGCAAACTCCCTGATCCTCTGGTGCTAACAATCTTCCACCTCCTCTCCCACAATGTTCCCTGAGCCTTAGGTGCCGGTGTTGTTTTGTAGATGTATCTAGCCACTGGGACTGGGCTCCACAACTCTGCATTTTAATTGGCTGTGGTTTTCTATGATGGTTTACATCTGTTGCAACAAGAAGTGTCCTTGATGAGAAGTGAGGACTACACCTACCTGTAGGTAATAAGAATAAATATTTAGAACATTGTTAGGGATTATGTTGGTTCAAGAAAGTGGAGGTTATATATTCTCTTTCAAGATCCATGACTTCAGTAGCACTGAGTAGTGTGCTAGGTTTCCAGTGCCAGGTATAATTTCCCCCTTGTTGGGCAGGTAGGTCTCAAGCACAATTAGAGAATTGTTGGTTGCCACAAAGGTAAGCGTATCACTATTGTGCCTCTAGGGTTACGATGCCATGCTGATCATCATTGTGGTTTATAGGCATTATACCCGGATAGGGCTCTTGCTTGCTTCTCTCCTTTGGAAGCTTGCATGGAGCCTTCTGGTGCCCTGAAATCTAATCCTCAGGGAGAAGGCTTTCAGGTCAGTTCCAGCTCAGGGGCCTCTGGGCCCTGAGTCTGAAGTCTTTGGTGTCGTTATCAATAGGGACTTACCTCCATCTCTGAGGGACAACCAAGGTTAATAACAAAGTCTGTGATATCTGGGGAATCTCTTGGACAAGCCTGACCAACAACTCAAAGGAGAGTTAAGCATTTATTAGATGGTCTTCGGCTCTTGGAAGAAGCATTATCTCTTCACTTTTGTTATTTTAATTAATTATCCTTTACCTTTCCCTGACCATTTACCTGTTATAAGATTTATTCTAGGTGTTGGAGAGATGGCTCAGCAGTTAAGTGCACCGATTACTCTTCCAGAAGACTCCTGGTCCATTCCCAGCACCTACATGGCAGCTCACAAGCATCTGTAAATCTGGTCCCAGGGGATCCAACACCCTCTTCTGGCCTCTGCAGGCACTGTGTGCAAGTGGTACAGACTAACATGCAGGCAAAACACCCACACACACGAGATAAAAATAAAGGTTAAAAAAGGAGAAAGAAAGACCAAAATAAACAGAAACTGGTATCATCATGGAGAACAGTATCATTCATATACAACCAGATGTTTACAGTTGCCCTGCTTCCTTGGAGTGGGTAGACTCACTGTGCCAACAACTTCCCTTATATTGTCTCACTCCTCTGTGGAATCAACCAATTCTGTTTTGACAGAATTAGGGCCACACCACCAAGCCACTGGATCAATATGTATATATACCTTAGGGTTAGGATGATCGAGGCCTAGAACAGTCTACAAAAAAAAAAAAAAATTCAAGCTCCATGTGGTGATATATTCTGTGTCAAATAAAGCTTGCCTGAGGATCAGAGGACAGAACAAGCCACTAGATTCAACACAGAGGCCAGGCAGTGGTGGCACACACCTTTAATCCTAGCATTTGGGAGGCAGAGATCCATCTGGATCTCTGTGAGTTCAAAGCCATCCTGGACTACATGAGATTGACTCAGTCTAGGAGAGAAACAGAGTCAGGCAGTGGTGGCACACACCTTTAGTCCCAGCACTTAGAATTCACACTCGTGTAATTCCAGCACTTGAGATCTCATGCCTTTGCTACCAGTACTTGGGAAGCACACACACCATTAGTCCCAGCACTAGGAAGGAAGTGAAATGGCTGGGTGGAGAAAGGTATATAAGGCATGAAGAGACGGGAACTAAAGGATTTCAGCTGAAGTGCCCTTTTGGCTGAGGACTCAGAGGTGTTCACTCAGAGGCTTCATAGAGATAGGCTCTCACCTTCGATTCGGCCTGAGGATTCAGCAGTAGTGAGAAATTTCTCTAGTGGCTTGTTCCTTTGTCTCTCTGATCTTTCAGCATTTACCCCAATACCTGGCTCTGGGATTTTTATACTAATACCATTTAACATTCCAGCAACATCTCATTCTCCAAGCACCAGTGGGACATTCTTCCATAGTCTTTTACTTGTGAGTAATCTGCACATCTTTCGAGCTTAGAAAAATCTTGGGAATTCCAGGAGACAGCCCTTCCTTGTTCTACTGGTTAGGGCAGCTCCTTGGAGCCTCTAGGCTGCTTAGTCTCAGCTCAAGAGGGCATCCATCTTTTATCTTTCTTCTGATAGTGATCAGGGCTCTCATCGCACATTCCAGGAGGGGCCAGCCTTTGAAAAGTGACAGTTCTTTGCCTGTTGCTTCTGCTCCTTGTTACCCATTTCTCTTCCTCTCCTCTGTGACCTGCCCCCCAACATTAATGTATGCACAAGCCATTAGCTTCTCTTATCTCCTAAATGTTAAAGCCATTTTGTCATAGTAAAGATCTGTACCGTGATGAATGTTTGTAGAGTATCAACTCCTTAATGGGAAAACATCTGAACTACTGTTTAAAAATTATCATTTCAAGTAGCTTCTGTTGAGAGGCCTAAGGGGATGGCTCAGGCAGTAGAGTACGTGTTATGCGAACATGAGGACCTGCATTCAGGCCCCCAGCATCCATGTCAAATAAACAAACAAAAAATGAGGCTGGTCATCACGCATCTCCAGTTAGAATTCTAGCACTGTGGAGGTTGAGACAGGACGATTCCTGGGGCTCACTGGCCAACTAGTCCAGCCAATCAGCAAACTCCAGGTTCAATGAGAGACCCTGCCTCAAAAATGATGTGGGAAGTGAGGGAGGAAGACACCCAACATTAACCTCTGGCCTTCACATGCAAGCACACACATGTGCATGGGTATGTGCACACACAAGAGGATGTTTACACATGAATATGTATATGCACATACGAGAGAAAGAGAGAGAAAGGAAAGAAGGGAGGGAGAGAGGCCTAGTCCTTCAAGCCTGTAATCCCAGATCAGAGGCTGAGGCCAGAGGATCACAAGTTTAAGGCCTGCCTGAACTACAGAACTAACTCAAGTCTAGTTTGGGTAACTTCATTAGATTCTGTCTCAAAATAAAAAGTAAAGAAAGAGCTAAGGATGAAACCAACATTGTCACACACACACACACACACACACACACACACACACACACACTCACACACACACACACACCTGTAATCCCAACCTTTGGGAAATAGAAGCAAGAAGATCAGAAAGTCAAGACCAACCTTGGATAGCAAGTTCAAAACCAGCCTTGGCTACATAAGACTCTAGCTCCAAAAAGAAAGGAGAAAAGTTTAGGGTACAGCTCAGTGGTAGAGCACTTGTCTGGCATGCAGGAGGCCCAAGGTTCAATCCCAATGTGGTGGGGAAAATAACAGCAATGCACACATACATACATTACATATGTTCACAATGACACACAGCAGAAAAAAGGAAGTAGGCAGCCTCTGGTTATCCTGATGTGGTAAATAACCATGTTCTTAGATGTGTAGCTGTAAATACCATCTGATTTGCTGGGTTGCTGGCATTCTGTAGGAAAGCAGGGGCTGTGGTCTGGGAGGAAGCCACACAGAGCAGTTAGCAATTAACTGAGGAAAAGGCTTGTGAATTCCTAACCTGCTGCTAACATCCACTGCAGAGAGAGGCTCTGGCAGATGGAGCCTTTTAACCAGAGGAGCTAACATTTCCAGCCAAGCTTCATTGCCCTGGACAAAGCAGGCCGTAAAGAAGAGGCCAGGAGCCTGGATGTGGGAGTTCCAGAGAGCCTACTAGCCCTTCGTAATACCCACGGTCATGGAAGAAAGTAGCCGCAAGCAGAACAGCCAGCACAGTTATCTATGAGGCAGCGCTCAGAGTCGGAACGGCTGTACTGTGAGGGACTCTGGTGGGCTGGTTAAGGTGGGGAGGAAGACGTCTTCCAAGAGCAAACTCAAGTGAGCACAGAGCAGCATCACCCACACTGCCCAAGGAGGGAGCAGGTACCCCAACTGAAGTTTGCCTTTCAGTGATGTATCAAGCTAAGTGCTCCCTTCCCCTGCTCCTACTTAGCTCCCCACCACCAGCCTTTCCCCTAACTCAGTGTTGAAGAAATATTTGAAACACAGGTCTGAAGGTATGCAGCAGACGCCATCCTGCCAAGCTGTATGTTCAGTACAACACACTGATGTAGATGTAACCATCTTATTAAAATAGAAACACAGAGCCAAATGCAGAGTTGAGAGCCCAAGAGGTCAGAGCAATAGCTAAGAGCTAAAAACCCCTTCTTACCCTTCACTGCTGCTGCTATCCTTCCCCTCAGCAAGAGACCTACTTCCTGTGTGTCTGTCTTTTTATTGCCTTTCTGTTCTGCCTTCTCATTGGTTGTAAACCCAACCACATGACCTCCTCATCACTGCTTATCTATACAGACCTCCAGGTCTTCTATGGTTGGTATTGAGATTAAAGGCGTGTGTCTCCATGCTGGCTGTATCCTTGAACACACAGAGATCCGCCTAGCTCTGCCTCCCAAGTGCTGAGATTAAAGGCATGCGCCACCACCGCC
>CABHPP010144719.1:0-16187 GCA_902168425.1 Peromyscus attwateri | reverse complement strand
TATTAACATACAAATAAAATCACATTTTAGTACAAATAAAATATCACAATACACTGATAAAAATGAAAGATTAGGGGCTGGAGAGATGGCTCAGAGGTTAAGAGCACCGATTGCTCTTCCAGAGGTCCTGAGTTCAATTCCCAGCAACCACATGGTGGCTCACAACCATCTGTAATGATATCTGGCATCCTCCTCTGTATACATAATAAATAAATAAATTTTTTTTAAAAAAAGAAGAAAAGAAAAAAGAAAAAGAAAGATCAGCATTCTGAAAGACCTGACTGGACTCGGGACTTCCACTTCTTAGGCAAATCAGCTGCCCCACCCCTGTTTCCACATTTGGAGCAAAGACAGGGAAATGTCCTCATCTACCGGTCTAGTGAGACCTGCATGTGACAGGCCTGTGAGACCTAGTTTCATACTCATTCCTTCTAGAACCTTCTGGGCCTGTGTAACTGATAGCTGGAATGCGTCCAGGCCACACCTCATAGATTCCTCCTCCCCGCACCTCTCCTTGAGTAACACATCCTCCTGCATCATAAAGTGGTTCTGCTGGTAAACCCTCTCTAGGCTGTCGTCAGGGATGTGTGTGATTCTGGGCATCCCACAGCAAGCCAGTCGGGCAAGTCTGGGAATCATAATGACTGCCAATTTCCCACTCACTTGATGCAATGGGAAGATCACTTCTTCATTACACTTTATTAGAAAGTCTTGAGATGGGTGTTTCCCAGAGACAGTAGGTGGCCCACAACATCACAGGCAAACTTCCAGACTTACACAGAGGAAAGAATTTCTGCATGGGGCCTCTAAAAAGTAAACCCTTTCGTGTTCATTGTACAAAATAATGGGTTTATACATTGATAGCTTGGGCAGGCCTGATCTCACCAGGTAACCCAGGCTGGCTTCAAACTTGGAATGATCAGCCTCAGTGCTAGGATTACAGGTGTGAGCTACCATAGTCGGAAGTATTTCTGTAGGGGTACATGAAAGGCAAGCTCTGCTCATGTTATAAGATATAGAAATAGTACCGATGGGTATATGTGTGTGTGTGTGTGTGTGTGTGTGTGTGTGTGTGTGTGTGTGTATGTGTGTGTTATATATGTATGTGTATGTGTATATGTATATGTATATGTATATATATGCCTGCTTTAGTAGATAAACCCAAGTTTATCCATATACTAAAAGACTTATCCCAGTGTTACCTATGAGACCAAGAGCTACAAAGCCACTTGCTTCTTTGGACTTTGGTTTTCTCCTCTGCTAAATCCTTCTGCACAAATTAATATAAAGGTCAAGTGAGAGTATTTAAACAAAAGGACTTCATATTATAATTACGATATTAATACTATTTTATAATTACATTTGTAACTTGTATGAGTTTGTCTTTACCTTGTATAAGGTGAAGCTTATACAAGGCAATCTAACATTAATAATAATTAATGTTCAGTTAATAATAATTAATGGTTAATAAATAATCTAGCCAATGATGTAGCCCTGCACCTGCAATCCTAACACCTGCATAGGCAGAGGGGGGAGAGCATACCTTTGAGGCGGACCTGGTCTTCAGAGTGAGTTCCATGATGGCCAGACAGGACTATATAATGAAATCCCATTTCAATAGTAACAGTAATAATCATGATAAAAATAACAAATATTATTCTAAGTTTAAAAATATTTGTGTGTGTAGGGGGAATCCATGCAGCACATGTTATACAGACACTGTAGGACAGGATCCATGTCAAGACTGAACCTGAACATTAGCGAATGCTTTTGGGAAGAGCAGTTAGAAAATGCATTCCTGAGACCGAACTGGCCCATCTGTCCATTCCCACCACTCAGGTTTCCTCAGCATCAACAGATGAATAAACACACTTGATTACTTGGGTAGCTGTTTGGGTCCCATTTGCTCTTCCTTTCCAGATTGCATTCCACCACACTGGACAGGGTTTGAGAGAAGGTAGCTTGCTAGTTTCTCCACCTCTCACCAGGGTTCCCCTGCAGCCCCGGAACACCCTGTTTCCAACCACCCTTTCCTTCTCTCCCCACTCTGCCACACAGAAGAGGCGGAAGAGGCAGAAGGTTGCCAAGCACTTCCTGCTCCACCCGAGGTGAGAGTACTTTCACGATTTCACATGCGGAAGGAACTCACCTCTATGAGGTCATCTCCTTTGACTGTGAGCAACAGTCACTTGGCTGCTTTCCCTGCCTCTCATCCCTGAGCCTCCTGGGTTGACCTTGCGCTATTTACAGGCTGAGTAGGAACCAAGCATCTGTCTCAGACTTGATTCCAAGCACATGTCCTAGGACTAACTCTCAGAACCACACCTGCGGGAGTGACCACAGCAGGGACTGGATGGGAGAGGGATGAACTATACAACAGAGGCCCTGTTGATGTCGCCAGGGGCTCTGGAAGCCATTTGGTCCTGCAAAGGGCCAGGCCTCACCAACCAGCCTGTATATGTACATTGTTCCTATGGAGGGAATGTGAGCGTAAGCCAATTTGTTGTAAAACAAGGGCAATCCTTGGAAAGAGACTCAGCAAAGAGCCCTCAGCTGCCAACATCTGGTGCTTCAGACCTGAAGGGGTATCTGACAGTTCCCACTGCATCAGCATACCAGCCGAAGTACATCTTAACATTCAAGAATAGTTTTTATTTTTAAAATGACACATTGCAATAAGTAATTGTGTATTTGCTTAAAACTGTTTGTATTAGTCAGTAGCACTGGCTGCCCTTCCAGAAGATCCAGGTTCAATTCCCAGCTCCCCTATGGCAGCTCACAACTGTCTATAACTCCAGTCCCAGGGGATTGAACGCTCTCTTCTGGCCTCCATGGACACTGCATAAATATGGTACACAGACTTACTGGCAAGCAAAACACCCAGATACATAAAATTAAAAAAGAAACAAATTAGTCGAAAGCCTTAAAAAAACATCTTTTTTTTTGTCTTTTTTTTTTTTTTTTTTCAGAGCTGAGGACCGAACCCAGGGCCTTGCACTTGCTAGGCAAGCGCTCTACCACTGAGCTAAATCCCCAACCCCAAAAAATCTTAAATAAACAAATATAAATTAAAGTTGGAGGACTACTGATCAATACAAGGTTCCAAATAGTATCATAAAGCTACGAAAGTCAAGAGAGTTACCAACATTAGAATAGACACATAAAACAACAAAACACAGTTCACAGACATAACATATTCAGAAAACTGGATTTCAGGGGAGAGGAGGGGCTGGGGACTCAACCCATGCCCTCACACATCGACCACCATCGACCACCACTAACACCATCGACCACTTTTGAAATATTACCAAGAAAAGTATGTTGAGTGAAAGAAGGCAGAGGCAGAGAGAGAGAGAGAGGAGAGACAGAGACAGAGACAGAGATCACACTGGTAAAATTACAGTTATGAAGTAATAATGAAATATTTTTATGGTTGGGCATCACCCTAACATGAGGAACTCTATTAAAGGGTCACAGCATTAGAAAGGTTGAGAACCACTCTACTATATACATATTTCCATTATATAAAACTTCACTGCTGAGTATGGTGACTCACATCTGTAATATTGGCACTGGACAGGCTGAGGTAGGAGGAGGTTAGAAGCCAATCTGAGCTACATAGGAAGGAAGAGTCTGTCTCAAAACTACAAAAAAAAAAAAAAAATCCAGAAAATGTAAATTAATTATAGGGCTAGAAGTAGATTGGGGTTGTCTGGGGAAAAGGCATTAGGAAGACCTTGGGAAGTATACTCCTGGAGGTGTGATGTTCACAGACTTGATGGTTTTGTAGTTTCACGATGATGTCACATACCAAAGTGTCAAACTGTGTGATTTGCATGTACACAGTTTATGGTTATGCCAGCATGCCTCAATAAAACTGTTAGGCGAAGGAGCCGGGTGTGGTGACTCACACCTATAATCAGCACTCTGGAGCCAGAGGATCACAAACCTGAGGCTAGCCTGGGCTACAGAGCAAGTCCTTACTTCAAGAAAGAAAAAGTAGAGACTAGAGGAAGGCAAGGAGAAGAGAGAGGAGGGGAAGAGGGGGAAGGATGGAGTTGAGGGCTTCATAGGTAAGAGCGCATGCTCTCACAGTCAGTAGTCGAGGCTAGACCTCAAAATAGCCCCAGTCAAGTTCTCTTGAGCTAGTCACAGAGCAGAGGAAAACTTTGCTTTGAAAATATTAGGGGGGGTGCATGGTTCCACACACCTGTAACCGCAGCACTTGGCGGAACCAGAAAAATGGCCTCAAATCCCGGGCAGTGGTGGCACACGCCTTTAATTCCAGCACTCGGGAGGCAGAGCCAGACGCATCTCTGTGAGTTCGAGGCCAGCCTGGGTTACCAAGTGAGTTCCAGGAAAGGCACAAAGCTACACAGAAAAAACCCTGTCTCAAAAAAAAAAAAAAAAAAAAAAAAGGCCTCAAATATGAGAACAGCCCGGGCTCCGTGGTCTTTGTGAGTACAATGCAGTAAAGTGCAACGCACATAACATAATACGTTCTCAGCCTCTCCCTTTTGAGGAGATAGTCCCAGCCTCTGCTTCTGGCCTCAATGTTTCCAAGGTGCACGTGTAACTAGCTGTTGCTCTATTGCTTTCTGGTCACAGACGATTCTTTCGAGTCCGATGTCACTTGTGTGCCTTTGACGTCATTCACTTGCCTTCAGTGAAAGTCCTAACGGAAGGAGAGTAAGATTTTGTTCTGGCTGAATGAATTAGCGTTGATCCAATGCCTGCGTTCGCTGCTGCCCCAAACCTGTCCTAACTTCCAGACTCTCCCACCAGCCCTTTTGCGCTGAACGCATACACGCAGGGCTATGGTCTAGAAAAGCCCAGGCTAAACGGTATTGACAATCATAGAGCTTCAGGAAAACACGCGGCTTGAGCCCTGCTTTGTGATTCTTTCCCTCTTGCTCCTTTTGTTTTCTTGTTAAACTGTTTTGAGAAACCATCCACAATTTAGAGACAACCTCTCCATGGCAACGGTAGCTGCCATGGCGACCACAGGGAAAGAAAAGGAAGAGACAAACAAATACCAACACTTCGTTAAAGGATCGCTGGGCTCCAGACTGGAGGAATAAAACCAACTGTGAAAATCAGGAATATTTTAGGGGACTCGGTGGGAGGAAAGAGCCCAGCAGAAGCAGCCCGTGGGGGGCCCTGCTCAAGACTTTCCTCCCCTAACAGGAGACTCCTTTTAGTTTTTTGTTTTTTGTTTTTTGTTTTTTTTTCTGCTGTCTCATTGCAAATCAAAGACTATTTTGGACCACTCCGTGTGCTGTTGGGGGGAGGGGCAGGGGTTGTTGTTGTTTTGGATTTTTGTCATTATGACACAAGGTGGGGTCATCCGAGAAAAGGGAACCTCCGTTGAGATAGTGTCCCCATCGGATTTGCCTGTAGGCAACTCTGTGGAGCATTTTCTTGACTGATGATGGATGTGGGGGGGGTCCTGCCCACTGTTGGCAGCGTCACCCCTGGGCAAGGGGTCCTGAGTGGTCTAATAAAGGTAGCTGAATAAGCCATGAGGAGCAAACCAGCTAGCAATGTTCCTCAAGAGCCCCTGCATCGGCTCCTGCCTCCAGGTTCCTGCCTTGAGTTCCTGCCCTGACTTCTCTTCATGATGAACTGTAAGCTGTAAGCCGAAAGAAACCCTTTCTTCCCCTAGTTGCTTTTGGTGGTGCTCTTTATCACAGCAACAGAAACCTAACTAAAACACTAAACTAAGATGTTTCTTCTGCAAACATCGAAAACCCTTCTGGGGCTGGTGAAATGGCTCAATGGGTGAAATGGATTGCAGTGTTAACCTGAGGACCCGAGTTCAAGCCCCAGAACCTATGGAAAGGTGGAAGAAGAGAACGGACTCCATGAAGTTGTCCTCTTACCTTCACACATGTAGCAAGGTATATATATATATACACACACACACACACACACACACATGCACACATGCACATGCATGCACACATATACACACACACATGCACATGCGTGCACACATATGCACACACACATTATGCACATACACACAATAATATTAATTAGTTCTGCATCACTTAGGCATATACAAGCCATGGACACATGAAAATGACTTAGTTCATTTAAACAACTTCCAAAAAGTTCCTTGTGCAAACCATTCCAGTGAATAAAAGAGAACTTGGATTAGCATGTTTGGAAAATGGAGTAACTCAGGATTCTAAGGGAACATTTGAGGACAAGGACAGAAAAGGAGGCAACAGAGGGGCAGAGTGACCAGAAACAGAATGTTGTTAGCGACAGAGGACTCCTGTGCAAAGGAGGGCTGTCTATCTACTGTAGGGTAATTCTGCAGCCACTCAAAACTCTGTGGCAGCCAATACTTACATTCAACAGTTAAATATAGAAATAAGCAAGAGGCATTCAAAAAAAAGTCAGCTATTGACCAACATAAACTTCACCCAAACGAAAAAAATTTAAAATTTTCACACTGATGTGTGTGTGTGTGTGTGTGTGTGTGTGTGTGTATGCAGCAAGCGTGTGCATGAAGTCAAGGACAACTTTCAAGAGTCAGTTCTCTCCCACCATGTGACGTCTGGGGATGGTACCCCAGTTGTCAAGCTTGACGGTAAGAGCCTTTCCCTGCTCAGCCATCTCATCCCCCCCCCAAATTAGATATTTTACCAGAAACTGTGGTTTTACCAGTGATATTGGATTAGAACCTACCATACGGCCTTCTTCTTTCCTTTCTCCTCCTATCTTAGAATCTGATCACCCCCCCACCCCCGACAGAGCTTAAGTGCGGTCCATCCCTACACTAGCCGCCGATTACCCTGTTAAAAAGTGTTTTGTGACCACAAGTAGGGAGGAAGACAGGCTGGGGGTTCTAGTGGGAGCTGGAGAGAGATTATGGGGGGTGGGAGTTGATAAAATCAAAATACGTTGTATACACGTATGAAATTTTCGAAGAATAAGTACATTCTCCATATATCCCTTCTCCAGGTATGCCTTGAGCTTCCTCCCACGTGGCTTCCTTTAATAATGAACCATGACCTGTAAGCTGAAATAACCCTCTCCTCCCCTAACCCCTTTTGGTTATGGTATTTACCACAGCAACAGAAAGCTTTTAGGACAAGTCCATTTTATTTCTTTAGTTTTCTCTGTAGATGATTATATGAACTGCAAATACTATGAGTTCTGTTGTTTTCCTTTCAAACTCCTCCCCCGCTTTTTTTATTTTGTAACTGTGTGAGTCAGGTTGTCCAGGGTGATAATAAACAGTGTAGATGACATCAAGAGGCCTTGTCCTCTCACGGGCTCTAAGAAACCGAAGTTTAGTACAGATCTTTTATGACATTCCACAAGTTCTAGAATTGTTGGGAAATAGTTTTCCTACATCTAGCAAAATAATTATGTGGTATTTGCATTTTAGTAAATTAATTGAATGATTACTTACAGTGGTAGATTTTCTAAGGATAACTCACTCCTGTATTATTTGGATTAACAAAGCCATCATTCCTTGCTTTACAGAACCTTACTAGGTTCAGTAGCTGGATAAATTTACTATGCCTGCCATAATAAAACACCACAGACTGGTCAGTTTAAACAACATAAATTTGTTTTCTCCAGTTCTGGGAGGTATAATCCCAAGATCCAAGTGTCTGCAAGATGGATCTGAGGCCTTTGCCCTGATTTACAGATGGCTGCTGGGTCCTCGAATGGCCTTTTCTCTGTGCATACACATTCCCACTACCCCTCGCGTGTATCTAAATTTCCCCTTCTTATAAGGACACCAGTGATATTGGATTAGAACCTACCATACGGCCTCACTTCACTTCAGTCAGCTCTTTAAAAACCCCATTTCCAAATACAGTCACATTCTGAGATACTGGAACTTAAGGCTTCACTACACGGACTCAGAAAGATACAGTCCAGTCCCTAAGAGGTCACGATGTTCTAGACTTTCACACTTATATTCACAAGTGAATCTGATCTACAAGTTTCTCTGCAAAGGAGTTGAGATTTGAAATGGCTTTTCTATTATTGGTGCTACCTATGTAAATCAGGGATTATATGGTACTTGTAATTTTGTTTTGTTTTGTTTTTCGAGGCAGGGTTTCTCTGTGTAACAGTCCTGGCTGTCCTAGAACTCGCTTTATAGACCAGACTGGCCTTGAACTCACTGAGATTCGCCTGCCTCTGCTTCCCAAGTGCTGGGATTAAAGGCCTGTGCCACCACCGCCTGGCTCAGGTACTTGTAATTTTGATAGAATTTTCCAGTTAAACTTCCATGACTAAACTTTTCTTTTTTCCATGTATGGGACAAAGGAGTTCTTATTTACATTTAGTATTCTTTAATGTTTGTTTATTTCTTATTTATTTATTTATTTTGGATTTTTCAAGACAGGATTTCTCTCTGTGTAGCCATGGCTGTCCTTGAACTTGCTCTGTAAACCAAGCTGGCCTCGAACTCACAGAGATCTGCTTGCCTCTGCCTCCCAAGTTCTGGGGTTAAAGGCATTCACTACCAGCGCCTGGCTTCCTTTTTTTTAAGCATTAGAGATTGGACTCAGGGTCTCATACATTAGGCAAGTTCTCTACCATTGAGCTACATCCTCAACCCTCAAATTCTCTAGTTCTTACCATCCTAACTGTGACATTTTATACTTTTTCAGATTTTATGCAGATTTCAACTGTCTTCACATTTATACTTTGTGTTGATATGGAATTCATCTGTGAATATGGTGTTAAGATTGGGATTTAATTTTATGCCCCCCCTTAATGAGACCTCTTTCCTACCATTATCTAAGTAACTTCCCATTTCTTTCAGTAATTAATAAAGCTCCTTATATATAAAATTTCTACATAGAAACCAAAAGATGCTTATTTTAATTTTGCCTAAATTTTATTGTCTTTTTCCCAAGTCAAACCTATAAAATACTAAAAGTTAATTTTACCATATATATTTGCTGTTCACAACATCCCAAATGGTATTCTTCATTTTGGGTTGGTTAGGTTGAGTTGGGTTGGTTAAGACAGGATCTTGCTCTACAGCCCAAGCTGGCTTTGAACTCATGATCCCACCTCAGCCTTTTGTGTCTGTTTCTTAAGAGAAAAGGCAGAGACTAGAAAAGGTTATTTGTAAAACAACAGTCATACAATTCTGAACAGCATGCTGAGACTTCTGACACCATACTCTGTGCTTACGCTCAACCCCTCTACTGCCTAAGCAGCAGGTATCCTTGTACCTAATTTCATTTCATGGTGTGCGATCATGTAACACCCACTCTGTTCCAGACATTATCATAGGCTCTGTGTTTGGAGAGCCCCTGAGAGGCCCATGAAATTCTCCAAACTCTACTGAGAGTGTATAATAACGGCCAAGTCAAACAAGAAACCTGGAGTCACTGAGACTGTGCCTCCGCCTTGGAGCAATTCCAACTTTTTCCTCTACTCTGCCAGAAACACTGCATCTGCCCTCTTCTTTGACATGGGACACCTGTGACTGACATGAGACACCTCTGTTGACCTTTGAACTAAGTTAACAACATACCCAATATTGTCTAATCTAAATCCTGGCTGCTATAATAACCTGGTTCAGGATGTCCTTTGTGAAATGGAGAGAAGGTGTTTCCCATCACTAAAGCACCTTACAGAGAGCCTCGTTCTCATTTTAAATGTTAAGGGTTTCTCAGCCCTGTTTCAGGGTATAAACCCTGTGACTAGAGTGTTTCTGACCATCTGAATCACAATGACATTGTCAAATTTCCTAAGGATTAAAAGCACTCAGTTTGATATCCAAGTTTTCAATGGTGGTTAAATAAGAAATGAAAGGAGGTTTTCTGGAACTGTACCAACATCTAGACTTGACAGGTAGACTGTTATCATGAGCATTGGTAGGTGATTCCTTTTGCTGTTGGGACTCACCTGATATGGGATTGCCTTCTTCTAGGATAAAGTGGGATTGTTTCACTTCTCAAGGACAGGAGAATCTCTCAAAGTATTGTTGCTCATGTGCCAAGAGGCTCTCGTGAAGACCATTTAAAAAACAAAGGTGTGTGTTCAAATCAGACACAAACGAGCCAGGGACTTCTCCCACCCTCAGGGCCACTGGGCAGCAGTTCCCAGCTGATGGCCTCAATCTTCTGAGCCAATGGCTGGTGCTGCACCTGGCATGGGACTGTATCCTCCTGAAGCTGCTTCTGAAACTGCTTTGATGTTTCAGATCAAAGGTAGTAAGAAGGTCAGCCTATTCTCTGAACCCGAGATTAGGATAAATATGACACTGGACCAGATGAACACTCTGTACAAGTAAGAGCGCCAACCTGTAGCATGCAGTGTGTACCACAGGAGCTCACGCTATGGGACGATCAGATTTATGACCAAGATGATGGTGGTGGCTGGGGTTTCGGAATTTTGCATTAGTCCTTTGTCTCTCCAGCCTGGGCACTGAGCATACTCAGATCATAATTGACTTGTCCATTTCCTCCAAAGATGGCTTTGTAACGAGAAAACGTGCCACTGCGCTATGGCTGGAAGAACATGAATGTGCAGTTCAAGGAAAGGCCTGGATTAATGGAAGTCTGGTACTATGGACTTTCAGTTGATGCTGGTCAGGTAACTGCCCCTGATTCTGAAGGGCAAGGTACCTTGACATGCCACCGTGCTACTGTGGAAGACACAGTAGTACAATGTGAAGAGCTGTCCTAAACCACCGTACACACTATGTCCATGCCCCTGGGAGCTGTTGCAGCAAATAAGTCATCAAGCATCTCTTTGGGGACCACTCATACATATCCTTGCCATTCTTTCAAGGAAAGAACCTCAAGGCATTGGCCGGCAGCTTATAGGGGTATTCGTGGCTGCTTTTAGTGCACAAACATGTTTTTGAAAACGACTGCCAACTTTAAACCTGGATTGGACAGACTCAGGATTTGATATCAATTATGTTGCACTTTTAAGTATAAGTATGAAGATACACGCCTACAATTGTGGCACTTGGAGTCTGGGGAAGAGGATTTCTTGTTCGAAGGCAACCTGTGTCACAGAATGAGTTCTAGGTCAGCCTGGGCTATACAGGGAGGCAAACAACAAAAATCAATTATAGACACAGGAGTGTAAACTGAGGAACAATCTATTGGGCTCACCAATCACCTCGGTTTTTGGTGGTATTAATGTAACACTCTATTGCTGGAATGTAAAGTAAGTCAATTGCAACTATCTTGTTAATGTTTTTAAAAATGTTTTTAAAGTGTTTTAACATTTAAGACTAGAGATAAAGTCAAATTTATGTAATCTACCTAAACTTAAAGTCCTGGGATACATACTGAGCAGTGAGTTCAAGACCAGCTTAGGAGATACACCAAGACCCTATCTTTAACTTAAAAAAAAAATGAATAAACAATTTGTATACTAAAATTTGACTACAAGACTGAAAAATTTAAACGGCACCTTGATTTATCCCCTGCCTCTAGGGGAGAACAATTAATTTCTGGTAAACAGATGGCAATATCCAATTTCCTTTTTCTATCCAGCCACTGGGCTTCCCGTTGGGCCCGAGGGAATCCTGAACAGAAGCAGAGTCCCCAGCCTCCCCTGTTGCTGTGTGACTCAGATAGCTGTCATTCAGCCCCAGAGAAGGGCTCCTCCTCTCCCCTTCCCATTGCTGGAAGGGGACCTGGAGGGAGACGCCGTGGGCTGTGAGGATGAACAGATCACACTCTGGGGAGCTCAGTGAAAAACCACGGGCCTGATCCTCTCTTGTCCCAGCAGGACTTCAGTGCAATAGAGAAATCAGCTCCGCCCAGTTTATGACACTGTCATCTGAGCCAATACAACCAAATTTATGTGCTCACAACTGTCCTCTGATGTCCCACCACCTCTCTGTTCTTAAAACCGTCCACCTTCAGCCGGGCAGCGGTGGCACAAGTGGATCTCTGTGAGTTCGAGGCCAGCCTGGTCTACAGAGTGAGTTCCAAGATAGCCAAGGCTGTTATACAAAGAAACCCTGTTTCGAAAAGGAAAAAAAAAAAAAAAAAAAAGAGTCTACCCCAGGTCTTCTTGCTGCAATTCAGATAACGTTTCTTCCCATCCATTACTAAAAGAAGTTGTCCACTTCCTGCTAACAATGACTATCAAATAGAGAATATATCTTATACTAAAGTAATTATGTATCAAGTCCAAGATCTGGGCAGCCATATTGTTTCCAACTTTAAGAAATGAGTTACCAGACAATTAAGAGTTGTATAGTTTTTATTATTTTACTATTAAACTTTTTTTAAATCTTGAAATGGGTTAATCTTAAAGTAAAAACTAGTCATATATTTGTCTTTATACATTATATACACTTAAGAAATAAATAGTGGTCTAGGCATTTTAAAAAAAGCATCAGATATACAAACAAGGCTTCAAGTCAAACAGATAAACACACAACTCACAGAGGATTCAGTTCTCCACACTTCCATTACTAAACACAGGAGCTGGAAGCCACCAGGATGCTTGGCCAATAACAAGCTCCACTTTGGCAAGAAAGCAATTGCAGTAGCACATTACTGCTGGAGAGAGCACTCAGAGTTAAGGTTCGACTGTTACTGTTACGTA
Organism: Peromyscus attwateri; assembly: GCA_902168425.1. Taxonomy (NCBI): domain Eukaryota; kingdom Metazoa; phylum Chordata; class Mammalia; order Rodentia; family Cricetidae; genus Peromyscus; species Peromyscus attwateri. Next base: position 3,614 of record CABHPP010144719.1, on the reverse strand, counting down.
TTCAGAAGTTTGGCATTAAACAGCGATACAAATTTGGTGGAGTACAGATACAAAGAATGTGCATTAAAAACCGAAATACAGAGAGTGATTGCTCTCTCACCCCAGCTGACAGCTCACCCATAAAAACTCAACCCCTTCCTCGGGTGTTCTGGTTGTTTATCAATGAAAGGGTTTGGATTTTATGGATAGCTATGAAAAATAATTCACTGCTTATCACATCAGGAACAGACCGATGGGAAATAGTCGCAGACATCTTCACAGAGTTGCAGAAAGGATTTCCTGAACTTTGCCTTCAGGAAACCTCACTGGGTCCTCAGCATGGCCCCACCGCCACCTTGATATACCTATGTCTAAGCCGGTGGCTGAATTTCCCTAAGCTTTGATTTCAGAAGACAAGAATAATAACAGCTGTCCTGCTCCTTGCACTCTGATTAGGTGACGCACGTGCAAGCTGTCTAGAGACTGCAGAAGGGTGTCTCGGGTGTCACATTTATTGGTTCACATTAAGATCTAGAACAGGAGGCTTCTTTCCAGGAGCTTAACGCAGAGACGGCACTGATATAAAAGCAAGCTATTTCATAGAAGGCACATCAAACCTTAACGGCAGCTCCGTCTGTGGCGGCTGGTTTCTGCACAGCAGGTATGTAGAACACACCCAATACTGTCAAGCTCCCTAAACAGCAGAGACTTTGCTCCACCCCTGGGGCCACCATGCATGATTTTCTGCTTGCTGCTCTAACAGTGATCAAACACGGCCCTTAGAGAAAATGACACATGAAAACCTCAGAGCCCCTGCCAGCTCTTTCAGCCTGTAGCTCTCCCCTCAGCCCTGTCTGTCTTTAAGCACACACATACTCATGAGCCAGTGAACCTGAGGGAGAGATCCTGATCCCATCGGCTCCAAATGCAAAGGTTGAGTCTATGTGTCTATTTCCCGGTGCTAAATAGTTGAAGTGCCCAACAAACGTTTGCTTAATCAAAGTATGAATGATGCAAAAAGAGAAATGCCAACAGTGTGAGCTTCAGAAGATGAGCTAGGAAGCATGATGGAATAACCAAGATAGAACCAGGATCCATCAGTCTGGCATGGGAGAACAGTAGGACATTAGCATCAGCCTGATCTATTGTCCCTTCTCTAGGTAACAGGTCTGTCACTGTGGTATATGAGTCAGCTCTTGAGGGAAAGACTTGTCACTAAGGTTCAGTGAGGCCAAGCATCTGCCAACCTTCCACACAGAGCCACTTCAGAGCCTGTGTTCCCTGCGGTTGGTCAAAGCCAGGGCTCACCTAGCAACAGCGAGAATGGCCCAGAGTGCACCAGGGCTCTGGACATTCCAGTGCTCACACAGCTTCCTGAGGGGTCAAGAGAAGTTTGGAGTTAGAATCATCAGCTGGAACTTCAGCAGGGCACAGGCCTGTCTGGGAGAAGTCACAGTTGTCAGTGGAAACAAGGTGAGCCCAGCGAGTAAATCCTCCCGGGGCTCCAGCGTCAAGGCTGAGGTCTTCCATCGAGTGAGTCTTCAGCGGTAACTTTCCTCCATGTGCGTGGACAGTAGGGTGTGAGTGGATTCGGGCTTCAGGGCTTCCTGGGCCCTCAGGCCAGCTCCACAAAGGGACTGGAAGGAACCATGTGAATATGGTGTTAGCTCACTCGCCAGCAAATGGACAAAGCTGTACCAAGGTATATCTATCGAGATGTGAACTAGGACTGAGTGTTCTGCACATGGACAAGCCATGTTACTGATTTGCCTCTAGGAACAATGGAAAGATGCCCTGTGAGAAGCACCCGTGGGAGCCTATCTGGGCTGCTAGGTACACTTGTCACACTCAACGCATTCATGTGCTTTGCCCAACACAAACACACACGTGTGAGGAGGACTATCAAACTTCTTCACCTTTATCTAGAAGTACATAAGATTCTCCTGTGGCAGGAAGGGGACAATTGAGTCAATTGTCCCTCAATTCAACAGACCTGAATCCTGTTCTCAACTACAGGAGCTCTGAACTTTAGTCTCCTTATTGGTGAACAAGTTCATGCCAAAAGAGAGAAGCCTGATGGCACTGCCTGGCACTAAGATTGCCATGACTTCCTAGCGTCCCTTTATTACTTGGAGTCCTATTGTTTTCTGTGCCTTAGAGGGGAAATAAAGGGCTGACTCGTTTCCCAAAAAGAAAAAGTATGAGCCAAGTTATATAAATTAGAGCATTCTAGAACAGAAAAAGAAGCGCCTCATCCCTTATTAATTCCTTCCATGGTATGCAATCTATCAATGAAATTAATGTATACAGGAGCACTTTGGAAGAGGTAAATTTAAATACAAACAAAAAGAATTAAGATAATGATAGAGGAAGATCAAATGAGCCTGCACTTAATGGGGGAGGGCAGTCTTCAGACCTCACAAGTCTGTGATTACTAAGCTTAGGGTCCGCTGATGTTCCTTAACAGAAGCCAGGTCAGCTGGGGGTGCAGTCAGGCCCACTGGGTGGGCAGACGGTTAATTACAGGGGATCCCTGCAAACGGCTTGCTCGATAATCAGTACCTAAACAGAGGCGGGGTGCTTCATCTGAGCAGGTGCAATGTCTCAGGTGCAGTGAGCAGGCTGTAATGCAAAACGACCCATCACCCACTAGGGAATCCTGGGAGAGAGACTTCACTGTCCCACGCCTCAGTTTTCTCCATGTCCACGGGGACACTAACGCCTGCCTCCTGAAATTGTCAATAAAGTTAAATGACTCTGTAAGCCACTGGGTGCAGGTGGGCGCATGCTGCACACCCAGCATTCCCCAGCAGAACTATCAGCCAGTCCTCTGCTGAAGACAAGAGGCAGCAGGTAAGAGCAGCTAAAGAGACAGCCACTCTCATCCTTAGAAGGTATTTTTACTTAGATGGCATAAGACGGGCTCCACCGAGGATCCCATTGCCACACACCATGACCTGGGCCTTCCTTCACCTGAAACCATGTAGTTCCACACCTAGCAATGTGATACCACACAAGACAGCCAGCCTCGATGTCATCTCACTTGGCTCTACACACAAGCCATCCTGTACCTCACTGTGGGGACAACTAGGGGCATTAACCTTTGCTCATACCAACCTGGTTTCCAGAAAATCTAATAAAAATCTAACCATCTTGCCTCCTGCCCTACTGCCTACTGCAGCCCGGTGGCAGAAGGAAGCTGGGGAACGAGACTTCGCCCCAGCCCTGCTCACTCCGGAGGAAGCACCAACCTAAGATGAGGGGAAACGGGCAGCGATGCTGGGGGCTATGAACACTCACTGTGAGCACCTCTAGGTGAGACAGAGCACGGGACAGAGGGACATGCACGTCCCCTAATATTTTCACGTAGGTGCTTGTCTCCCACCCTCCACCAGGTGGGTTTTGTAAATGAGGGATGTCAGTGGCCATTTGCAAGTTACCTGGTTTCATTTTTCATTCTCCAGCCATCCCGACACTTGTGAAACCACAGCTCTTGGCCAGGAGAGATGCCAGTCTTCTTAGGGTCTTGGGCACAAAATGTCATTCTGAGAGAAAAAGAAACCACTGTTGTATCCAAAACTCTAGACAGTGCTTTCTGGATTCAACATAAATGGGAAAGGGAAAGAAACTTTCAA